>QVOA01002822.1:0-51084 GCA_014825685.1 Pseudomyrmex cubaensis
TATACGTATATTTTAATTTTTTTGCTACACGAAGAGATTATACATGCGATCTAGAACAGACCTGCAAATGCAAAGAGCGTTTCTTTATAGTATGCATGGTATTTCACATTATCCAATAGTAAACGCAATGGTACATCGAAAACATTTATGTATGCAAGCTATGCGTTCTATTCGCTGTAATCACGATTTATCACAAACGAACCAATATGCAAAAAAGTTATCATATGTATGTAATATTATGTCGTTCATTATGACTAAGTATGTTAATTCAAATATGTGTGATTGTGAACAAATATCTTCTCTATGTTAATATATAACAAAATACGCATGTAACGTATTACTTATCGAATATTCTAGTAATAGCGTAATGAGAGTAGATGTTCTTTCCTATTTTTGATAATTTTGACCATGATAATTTATCAGGCAATTTCTAGATACATTTGTTCAATTTCCAAATAAAATATTATTATGTTTGATATTGTAATGAAAAAAAATATTTACGTATACTTTTTATAACAAAAGTTTGTTTTATTATAAGAAGTTGCGCATTGTATATGTGATATATACGTATTTTGATTTCGTTACGATTATAATCGATAATAATGCAAATATGAAACGACGAAACTGTATGTTCGTTCAAATATTTAGAACAAATTTTCTGTTCTTTCTCTCCCAAGATTTAGGATTTAGTACACTCAGATAATAAAAAAAGTACTTGATAACTGATTGAACTTTTTTTATGTATCTGAATATGTGTAGATTTTTTTGCTAATAATGGTATTGTAATAAATAATGTTTTTATAAATAATGTTTTGTAAAGAACTGTTCTTCTTAAAAGTTTCTTTTAAATTTTCTATTGAAAACAATAAATTATGTGTGAAATATAATTTTTATAAATATTTTTTTTCTTGGCGTTCATCGACATATCTTCAGTGTCTTTTGTCCCATGTAGTTAAACTTACATATCTGTCCCATGATGCGAAGATACGCGCTCCAACGACAAAATAATCGTCGATCGAGGACGTAGTCCCACGACGCGGAACCACGTTTGACCTTACCGGTGGTCCCGTGACTGAAATTCGACGCGAAATCCGCGAAATCGCGAATGACTTTATAATATTATATTTAGTAAAGTTAATAGTCAAAAGTTAAGTTATCATTCATACCAAACGCGAAATTATACTATCAAGTTTGAAAAGTAAAATATAAAATTTAAGTTAAAAATGTAACTAACCTATACAGAGTAAAATGTAAATTGCGAATCTATACTTTACGTTTTTTTAAAGAACGTTTATTAAGAATTGTAGAAGTAAAATAAGAAAAAAAAATAATACAATAAGGAACTGTTTTTATCAATATTTTTTTGTTTTTTAATAGGACAAGTAAAGAATGTGTAGCATACATAAAGAATAAAATCGAAAAATAAGTAGTAAAAAGCACGTGAAAATAATATAAATTGTAAAATCTTCTGAAATCACAATAGTCGCGCCGGTCTTGAAACTGTGGTTTGTTAATTATATTAACAAAAAATAAGCGATGTTAAATTTTAAATAAAGCAAAGACTTATTATTAATTGTAGAAGGGAATTGGCGATTTGAGGCAAATAACCAGATCTTCGGGCCAGTAGACTTTTTTTATTTTTTTAAAAAAATTGACAAACAATTATTTCAAGAAGAAGATTATTGAAGTTATTATTAATTGTTTTAATACGGAACGAACTGTGCGATTTTTATTTTTTTATAGTATTTATTTGTCGCGTTTGTACTTTATGCGCAAAGCAGATTGTTTCGCGGACTCTGCGAAAATAGTCTCGCAATTTTTGCTTTCACTTCGCTCGCACATAGTAAAATATTTTGCTCTGTGACTTAAAAGCACCAATTTGCAATATTCTTGCAAAAATCGTTTATATCGAAAACAGAACGACAGACAAAACAAATCGAAGAAACATTATCAAAATTACACGTAAAAATTCGATATCTGCGCATTTAAATAATGCCGAAATAAAACGCGATCATCAAAAGTACCACGTAAAACTTTTGATAATAATACGCGTATTTTATCTTTTTCGCATTTTAACGGAATAACTATGACAATGATATATACTTAACAATCGCGTATATTCGACAAAACCAAACATTGCGGTAGTAAAAACGGTAATTCGTTAAAATTAATTAAATATCGGTTGATTGTTTTTGTTTCGGATATACTTTTCAAAAATGTATCTCTAACAATTTTAACTTTAGTAAAAAAAACTCGCTTAAAATATTTTCTAATCAATATGATTATTAATGTAGACAAAAAGAAAAAAAGAAACTGTAAAAATAAAAATTATAACAAATCGCGATGTCTAAAACCGCTTATACAACCGCGATCGCGCGATTTCCTCGCAACTTGCGAGGTTTGGAGCGTCGTTTCTGTTTTTTTTTTTTCGACGCAAAACAAATAAAACATTCGTTATTTGGTGAAAATAAATCGTCGAGAAATAACTATATAAGATAATAGATTTATGAATTAAATAAATTTTTTAAATTCTTTTTAGAAAATATTAATCTTCGAGAAAAATATAAAATATTTCAAAAGTTTTCTCTCTTCTATTTATTATACTTTAATTTCTACGAATATGTGAAATATATATTCAAAACACTCGTTGAAAAAAATATTTTGTGTTTCTATGTTTAGAAAAAAAATATTTCTCGACGCTTCGCAAAATGAATGTGCAAAAACATTTCTCGCACTGATTTAAATTGAAACTCGTTACCTGCCCTATAAGTGCACTTACAGATGCTGCCCATTTTCTGCGACAACATCACTCTGCAACAACAAAAGTAGAATTCTATCGTTAAATGTAAGATAAGAAACTTGGAAAATCAATTATATTTGATACTTTTACATATAATATCTGTAATACTTCAAATACCTTTGTGCCGGCATTTTGCCCGAACAAGCTCTTCCGATGCAAAACTGCTGTTCGCGGAACTAAAACAATTAGACGCCTTTCACTTAATAGCAGAAAGAGTATATTCAAAGACTTAAACAGTTTTTATAATATGACTTAAAACAGACTTTACATGTATCTTAGAGATTGATGAAATACAATAAAAGTTATCTTACTAAATAAAGATTTCTCCTTAATGAAGTTGCTCTCACAAGATCGAATGATATTCAGCGACTACGGTACGTACGCGCAAAACGAATTTTACATTAATTAATAAAGAAGAAAATTACGTTAAACTTGCACAACAATTCGCCACAATTTACAATATACGGTATCTAAGAAACAAAAGTTTGAAACGTTTACAACTCGAAACGTACGTGACTGCCGAGCGCTCGAAGAGAAATGAACCGCCATAAATGCGCGGGCTGCGCCGGCGCGGCCGGCTGCGCCGTGAGTAGCGCAGTGGATTTTCCCACCATGCGTAGTCGCGTAGTGGGGATGGCAGAGCAATCGCTCGAGTCTCGACCGGCTGTCCGGCTCGACCGAACGTCAAAACAAAAACATTCTCTGGTGGAAAAACATCTTGATCGTTGAGTGTGTACGTAAACATTAACGTATTTTTCACGCAGTGAAATAAAATTTAACGAATTTATTAAATTCGCGTTTATTTTACTTCTTAGATAGATATTTGAACATTTGTAATAAAAGTGCGTAGTGCGCGTCTACTCTTTTACTCGTGTTTCTATCGTCATTTCATGTGCGGATTTTCCGTAAAGGCGTTGGAAGAGCCGAGTGAAAAATCATCTTCGTCGCGCAGTTTGCGTCGCGAGTGTGACACAAAGACTCAGTTTTGCGAACTTTGTTTTCTCGAGTTTGAGAATTGTAAAGATATTCTAGTTTTAAAAATTTTATTTTCGCGGTAAACATTTTGACCGCAGTCTAGGAACATTGTAGAAATTATTTGTGTGTTAGGGATATTTTGGCGTCGTTTTCACTTCAGTGGCGCCGCTAACCTATGTAACTTCCTTTATATTGTCGCCTGTACTCGTTGGAGTACTGATCTTTACATCGGATAATATTTATAGAAATCGTTTCGATTTCTAATTGAGAAGATGGTTCAAAAGAAGGTGAGACGGCTAAACCATTCTAGACAATTAATATTTTTGTCGAATAATTTGATTTAGCGATAAATATCGATGTGCCACGTTGCGGCATGTTCTCTCATAACCTATAAGTCGAAAATTTGTTTTTTCTCGGGAGAATATTTTAAATAAACAAGTGTGGATCAATAATACATTCACTGTTACTCTTTCTTTATTTTAATTTTTCAAATACAGCCAAAGAAGAAGGTAGGAAAGAAGGTGGCTGCTGCACCTCTGGCAGTCAAGAAGGTTGAACCGAAGAAGGTTACCAATCCGCTGTTTGAAAAACGAACTCGCAATTTTGGCATTGGTTAGTCGAATTGTAGTATGATTATTCAGTTAATAATTTAAAACAATAAAATGATACGCATTCATGCTACATGCGATATGAAACATTAGTTTATTGAAATTCAGGCCAGGACATTCAGCCTGCTCGTGACCTCAGTCGATTTGTAAGATGGCCTAAGTACATTCGTATTCAGCGTCAGAGAGCTGTATTGCAAAAGAGATTGAAAGTTCCACCAACCATTAATCAGTTTACTCAAACTTTAGACAAGCAAACAGGTGAGTTTTACAAATTTATAGAATTTTTATAAAATTAAAAGTTTTTAAATTCATATGACAGTATAATAATTTATCATTGTAGCTACGCAGCTGTTTAAGGTATTAGAGAAATATCGACCAGAGTCAGCAGCCATGAAGAAGGCACGATTGAAGGCAAGAGCTGAAGCAAAAATCTCAACAAAGAAGGAAGATCCTCCATCAAAAAAGCCAAATTTTATTCGAAGTGGATCTAACACCGTGACCACTCTGGTGGAGCAAAAGAAAGCCCAACTCGTTGTTATCGCACACGACGTCGATCCTATTGAAGTGAGTTTTGCTCGATCTTTCTATATTTTTATATTTTTATATTTCATTCTGTTACACATGATGTTTGAATTTCTTCACCTGAGCAAAAATGTAAATGTTTTTGTGCAAAAGATGACATTGACACCTGATACCATTACAGTTGGTGTATTAACGTATTTTATATACAGACAACAATGTATGTTAATCTGTTCAATTTTTTTATTCTTGCAGATTGTATTATTCTTGCCTGCTCTGTGCCGTAAGATGGGTGTACCGTATTGTATTGTTAAAGGCAAGGCACGTTTGGGACGTCTGGTCAGACGCAAGACCTGCACGGCAATTGCTCTTACACAGGTCTGTATAAAATTTTATGTTTGTATGTTTAGTTATTATATAAGTTGCATCAATTTAATTTTCTCTATATGATGAATACAACCAGAGCCAATCCAATGATTAGTTGTGATTAGGTATCAAGATGTCTGATATACATTTATGGAATTTTTTGTTAAGTTTGATTTACATACTTGAATACAAAACATTGCTAGAACATTACTGTTGTTTTCAGGTTGATTCTGGTGACAGAGCCAACTTTGCAAAGATTGTGGAAGCTATTAAGACGAACTTCAACGATCGATATGACGAGATCAGGCGTCATTGGGGCGGTGGTATCTTGGGAAGCAAATCTGCAGCGAGAATAGCTAAATTAGAGAAAGCTAAAGCCAAGGAGCTCGCGCAGAAACAAGGTTAACATCATTAACTATATTTGTTTTACAGATTACAAATCTAAAAATAAAAGATAAAAAACTTATGTCTACATGTATTTAATTCGCTATTATTTCCATGCTGATATTTTTTATTTATTTTACATACAAAGATAGTTTACATTTATTCTAGCTTAGAATACGAATTCTTAATATGTACAGATATATCGCGACATTTAGCATGTTCAGATTCTTTTCTTTATGAGTTTCTCCAGTCTCTTGATTCTTCCAGCCTCGTGTTCTGGACTGTCGTGCACCATGTGACTCTTTGTAGCGTACGCGGTGTTCGTGTTCTCAGGTTGTTTGAATTGCTCGAGCAGTATAACCTGCTCTGTTTTTTTCAATCCCTAGAATATATCAATTTTTCATGATATTTTGTCTAAAACGATGATTACAGTTAATTGATGATTTTATTTGCGTGGAAAATTACTTTCATATCCAAGATTTTTTGAAATTCTGTAGACTGCAAATCGGGCAGGCGCATCCTGCACTGCTTCACGAAGTCGCTGGGAGATTCAATTGGAGACATTACTATTTTTAATATCATTTCAGCATTTGCCATTCCCTTAAGCACAACCTAGGCGACAAATAAAATCAGATATAGTTTTTAACATGTACATGTGAATAAATCCAATGTATACATATGTATGTATGATCAAGAATAATTGATCAAAAATTTTCTTATATTTTTCAATTACAAATTACCTTGGTATATGTTGCCGGAGCTTTTCTCTGTACTTGATAACCCGTGGATGGAAGATCCAACAGAGCTGTTTTTAACATGTGGACATCTAACAACAATTGTTCTGCGCCAACGGCATTTAATGGCTTGCATTTGAACAATTGTTGTATTAATTTTGGTATAAAAGAGCTGAAACAAGTACATAGAAACGTAGAGAACGAAGTTTGAATTCTGTCATACATATGTGCACATGATACAATAAAATTCTTACTCAGCAAATTTAACGCAGAGCTGTGTGAAGTATTTTCTGCAAGAAGACAACCTGTCTCTAATAAGAGGTATTGTTTGTCGAAGATGCGCTATTATAGTGTTAACGTAATTGCTTTGATCGCCTACAACTTCGACGGAACTCCATTGCACCTGTAAAAAAAAAAGTTGTGACATTTATTTTACAATATTTTTATTAAATTTTCGTCTGTTCGACGTACCTTGGTCATTGCAGTCAATGCTGATTCGCAGGTTGTTTCCAAATCTTGGACCAACAACTGAATGCAGTTAGAAATCACGCTAAAAATCAAGTTTGGACAATAAATTTATTTTCAAAAAAATGCATGTTTAACAAAAGAAAAAACATACTTATGAAAGATATCCTGTTCTTGAGACAAATTGATTTTCTCAGAATAGCAACTGTCTGTTTTCTCGCGAAGTTTCTTCTCTAATTGTTGCGTTGTTTCTAAACAGTATTCCGCTGTTGTTAATATACTAAAAATTATACATATATATATTAATTGTTTATGTTTGCGCTCTTCTTGACAGAGGAATAACAACCAGTCACTCACCAGCACACGCGAGATTGCTCTTCTTTGCTAAATCTGGTAGTTTCTCCCTCTTTCAGAAAACTTTGAAAGTTTTGAATAAAACCCGAAGTCGACAAGTCTCTGAAGTCACGTGTGATGTTGCTCATGCTAGTGCCGATGCCCGCACTACCTCCGAATCTGCAACAATAACACTGAAATATGTAAAAAAAAAAAACACATTCCAAAATTTATATTGAATTCTACAAGAGTTTGACGAAATCTTACCTAGGCAAATTATTCTGCAAAATCTTGAGCGCGTATTCTCGCAAGTACTTTTGAAAAGTCTCAGCGAGGCTCAGCATAATTAAACCGGTGCTGAGCTGCGTGCATTGCAGCATGCACTTTTTGTAAAATACGAACAAATCGGCGCACGAACTCAAAACGCTGCTCGGGCCTTCAATTCCGTCGAATTCTTTCGCGCCCGGCGGCTGCGTTTTCGAATCCAATACGAACTTATCCATCAAGTCCGCCAAGTTGCGATCCAAACTCTCTATGTAAATATTCAAATACGGCTCGAAACATCTCTTTATGAGATTTTCGAACGGAGACGGTCTCGGTTTTTCATCTTCGATCTGGTAAAATACGCGAATGATGTATGTACACGTACGTAACATTCAAGTTCGAAAAAAAATTTGCCGTACCTTCTCGTTGTCTTCCTCGAACGGATTTCCCGGAACTTTTTCGGTCACTTCCTTGCTGACCGTCGTAGTTTTGGTATCGACAGTTTCCAAAGTGCTGCCGATGAAACGTTTCGCCAACAGCGACTCGAAGTTGCTGGTTCTCTGAATCGCGTAAAGCAACAATTTAACGTCGATTTCGCTGCGTCTTTTGTTCATCAGTTTCGCGAGATCTTCGCGCGTAACGTGACAGAACTGTACGGCTATTCGTTCAGAAATTTCCCAATCGAGCGGGAAAATCGAACCGAACTTCGACTCGAAATCAAGTAAATGTTTCTTGATCCACGCGTATCTTCGATCTATCTTGTCCAACCAAGCGAAATCCTGATTCTCGTCAAACAGATGTGCGTACTCTTGCAACTGGATGTTCACAAACCAGACGAGCAGATCCTTTCTGCAAAAAAAACCAAGAGTGAAACATTTGTACATTATTATATGCAATTATTTATATTTGTTTTCATAGTTACGTAACGTACGTACTTTACTTTAGGATCTAACACGGATAACACTAGACATCCTTCCGTCAAGTGACTGAAATGCTTTGGATTTTGGCCTGAAAAAGCCTGCTTAAAATCCGCTGTGATCTGCTGAGCCAACTCAATGTGGATCTGTCGTACCTTTTTTTGTGTGATTAAAAAATAGAAAACAATTTATTTTCAAAACAATTAAAAATGATATCAAAACTCCGTACTTTATATTCTTACCTGATCAGATAATTGCTTCACTTGCGGTATGTCCATGTAGCTATTAAAGTGTTGCATCACCTCCATCACTGCTTGCAGTGGCAAAATAATTTCTCCATATTGTTTCTTTTGGGTCAATATTCTGGAACGATAAAATACAAAATTGACAAGTGAGTTTTTACGATTGAACACTCAAATTTTATAAATATTTATAAATTCCAACACGTACTTTAAAGTATCGACTCCTTCCACAAGCATGTGCAAGTGGTTCAGCGCCGTTATCGAGGCGGTTAGGTTTCTCTTGGCAAAATCCAACTGCTTGATGTCCCTTGTAATTTCTTTGACCACTTCTTCGGACTTCTCCGCCTTGTCTTTTATGTCCTTTATGTGAATAAATAATTGCCTTATCACCTTCTGCGCGTCCTCCAATGCCGCTCTACCATCTTGGCCCACATTCGTTTGGCCACGTACGACCGATCTTATTTCCTTATCGATAGCGTATATTTTGCTTTCCATTTGATTCACCACGTCGTCTATATTCGACAACGATTGTTCGGTAGGGAACAGAGAATTTATGTAATCCACCACGTTGAAATTAGACTGGTCTAACGGGTCGGTGCTAGGCAAAACCTAACAACAAGAAAATACAATTAGTACACAATAAATGTAATAAACACAGAAAATACACGTTTTGCAAATAGAAATCAGTTAGATTTAAAAGTGTCGGAAAATCTTGAAGAAAAACACAAACATAGAAGAAAACAATACAAGCTGTCATTACAAGGGAAGCAAGTTTGACAGGCAAGTTCTTCACAAACCTAACCTGTTCGATTACATTCTGCACGCTCGGTGGAAACGTGTAGACCGTGGAGCGTAGTTCCTCCAAATCGTCTTCCTCGTGATTCTCCATCGCGCTACGGCCGTATTTATTTCACGCAAACAAATAAAACGCTACATTCGCTACTCGCGTGTTACGAGAATCTCGTGGCAAATGTGACAGATGACATTTCTAGTGATGTTTACCGCGCGGTCGGAATTTGGGGAATTTTGTTTTCTCGTCGATGGCGGTTCTGAGATCTTTTCGCGTTGTCGTCTCCCAAAATCGAAGACTGAAAAATCGCAGGTTTGTTACTTCGCACTCGTTGCAAAACAAATATTTGATATTTAAACGAATTACCGTTTTCTACTTTTTTGAAAAAAAAACGTTGTCAAATATCGTTCGCGGAAGATACGAAACACGCGTAATGTTTTTCGGTTCAGAAATTGAGAGATTCTTGAGAGAATTGACGAAATTCTCAAATCTTTCTCTCGAACGAAATTTCTATCAAATCGGATTCGCGATGTATATTTGCAATACGCTTGATTGTGTAACCACGTGCATTTATCTCCTTTCGTTCGGTTCATAAAACATTGTTTGAGATATTCTTAAATGTTTCGCGTGTTATCTTATATATTCTGTGTATCGCTTCAAGTTTTAGATCTTCTCGAAATAGTATATTTACAACAGTCTCAGTCTCGATTTTCTCGCGATTCCCGACGGAGTGTCCTTTATAGCACACACATCATATATATATCGACACGTCGCGCAACAAATTGATTGTCTACATTTTATTATCTTATCGTTTTGTTAACTCGTTGAATTGAAAATCACACGTAAATATATAATTAAACGAATCCAAGTGAAGCGAAGAACACAAATGAGCCGAAAGGTATACACGAGGAGAAAAAAAATGCAGATAGCAGATTTTAACGTGTAATTCATTATTTTGATTGCGCGCGATTGTGTGTTTCAGACGTTTGCAGCCTCGAGCGGCGCGATAAATCACGCTTTCGTTATAGACGAGACGGCGAATGGGAATGCCGTGGAAGCTAATCGATCTATCCACAAAACGGTATCTGGAGTTATCTCTTATTTATTTGAAAGTAACAAAACACATGCGGTTTTAATTGCGCGTAACAATAAAACTATATAACAATGTGGAAGTACGTGCGTAAAAATCTTGCACGTATTTGAAAAAAAAAAAAAAAGAAGATTGTAGAATAGTTTCTCTCATTTGCGCGTATTAACTTTTCGTTTGTGATCCGTTTGTTTGTTTTAAATTTCTGTTTCATAAAGCCAGAGAGACAGCAATGGGAGAGAGGTCGGGAATTTCTGCTGTCCTGCATCGCCATGTCGGTCGGTCTCGGTAACGTCTGGCGATTTCCGTTCACGGCGTACGAGAACGGCGGAGGCGCTTTCCTGATACCGTACATTATTGTTCTGCTCGTGGTGGGAAAGCCGTTTTACTTGCTCGAGATGATTCTCGGCCAATTCTGCAGCCGATCGGCCGTGAAAATTTGGGACCTCGCGCCCGCATTCAGAGGTAAATTGTAATACGGGTTCGAGTTACTCGCATGCAAATTATTAATTTATACATTTTTCAAGTTTTACTTTGAAAGTTTCGTTGTTGTTACGATAAGAGAATATGTCTGCGATGTCTCTGTTGAGTTATGTTGAAAAACAATTAAAATAAAATGAAAGAAAAATTAATTTTATTTACATATTTGCATTTTTTTAATATCTTAGAAGTATTTGACAAAAATTTGTTAAAATTATTGGTTTTCGCAGACATTAAAGTCTTATTGGTTCGAATTAATTAATTTTGCAGGCATCGGAATCGTGCAGTTTATGATGCAGATAATATTGACGTCCTATTACTGCTCGTTGATGGCGTTGACGCTGTTTTACCTCGTCGTTAGTTTTCAAGAGGAATTACCGTGGGGCAAGTGTCGGGAGGAATGGGACGAGTTCTGCGTGGACTCTCTGCCTGGAAACGGCAGCGCCAGGATCGGAAACGTCAGCTATTCAAGCTCCGCCGAGCTATATTTCTAGTAAATTATCATCTAATGTCCAATCGACAAGTCACTTTCGTCTATCTCGCGTTTGATAAGACGTTGACACAGTGATAACAAAACGATAAAAGTTATTAATTATACCCCGAGTTAATCCGCTTTGCATTTTCCTTTTGTTATTTTGGTTTTGTCAGAAATTTTTAATTTCTTTTTCAATTTGTGTTTTATTCTATATTTTGTTTTTCTACTTTTAAGATTTTTTCCCGTTTGTTGAATGAATAATCGTCATAATTGACGGAAAAATATAATTTACATGATAATTATGTTCGATGACCTAGCAAGGAAGTCCTGCGAGAGAAGGCCAACATCAACGACGGCATCGGCCTGCCGGACTGGCGTCTCTCGATCGCGCTTCTTTTCAGTTGGCTGACGATCTTCCTCGTGATAATACGCGGCGTTCGCAGTACCGGCAAGGCCGCTTATTTCCTGGCGATATTTCCGTACGTGGTGCTGCTCGTGCTATTCGTGCGAGCGGTCACCCTGAACGGTTCCGTCGCCGGTATCCTGTACTTCATCACCCCGACGTGGGAAAAGCTATTGTCTCCGAGTATCTGGTACTACGCGGTCGCGCAATGTTTCTTTTCGCTGACCATCTGTTTCGGGGCTGTCCCGATGTTCGCCTCGTACAACAAGTTCCACCACGACGTATACCGGTTAGTACGTACACGTGTACGCGCGTTATACTTATCGCGCACGTGAACACATCTTCGCGCGATAAATTTCCAATCATTATTTATGTTTGTCTTCGCACATTTTGCGTTTTATAATTTAAGTTATTATTCGGTCGTTCTTGCTTTCAAGAAAAAGAAACAAATCCCGAGCGAGTATCTTATTACATTGTTACATCGTTCTCGTAATTATTTCGGGATTTAATCGACATACCTTGGAGACGTATACGTCGTCACTCATTTCGGTTTGATTTAATGCCGATACAATTGTTTATATTTTTGTATTACTCATGATAAGAAAAGTGACTACTTACTTATACAGAGATACAACATCAAGAACAACTTCGGATGAATTCCGATATGATTGTTATCTTTTTTTAATGAATGTACATAACAGATAAAAAACAATGGCCTACTTCGGGAGGTTATATAATGAGTTGTCCTTGCTCCCAAGGAAAAAAACAAATTTAAGTCCTATTAAATATTGTTTTCGCAATTATTTCAAAACGGAATTAAATCGACGAAGACGTCCAAGACGGTTGTGTGACTCTTTGGAGTCGAAATGGTTTCGACTTTAATCGTTTTTATCTTTTCCTCTTTCAAAAAGTTAAAAATTATGCCGATCGGAATCGATTTCGAAATTTTATGTACATTATGTATCATGGGACACGTCAGAGATATGTAAAAAACAAACGTGAGAATAAGTAAATACGTATTTTAGTGACGTTCGAAGTACGCGTGTATGCGTTTTCATGTTTTAAACATGAGAAAGACACGAAACGTTACAACACGAACACTCGTTTCGATCGTAAAGCATTTTTTTTTTTTTGCGTTTACGTATTACAGAGACGCGACGATCGTAACGACTCTGGACACCCTCACCAGTTTGCTGGCGGGTTGCACGATATTCGCCATTCTGGGTAATCTCAGCCACGAACTGGGCACCGACGATATCGGGACTGTGATCCGGGGCGGCACCGGACTGGCGTTCATCTCCTATCCGGAGACGATCGCCAAATTCACCGTCGCGCCTCAGTTCTTCGGCGTCGTGTTCTTCGTGATGCTGTACGTTATCGGGATCGGCAGCCAGGTCGGGCTCGCTTCCGGCGTAATCTCGATAGTTTGCGATCGGTTTCCGAAGGTCAGCTACTGGCGCGTAGCTGCCGGCGTTTGTGCCTGCGAGTTCCTGATCGGACTCGTATACGTCACACCGGTACGCTAATTAAACATGATTTACGATCGAGTTTTGCAAACAGAACATCGTTATCTTAATTGAACACGGAGCGTTCTTTCTTTCTCAGGGAGGTCAGTTCATGGTAACCTTCGCCGATTATTACACGACCTCGTTTGTCGCTTTCTTGCCAGCTGCGTTCGAGGCGATCGCCGTCGCTTGGTCATACGGTACGCCCGTACACGTTTTGTCTATCGTGCGATTCTCATATTGTGTGCGAGTTGAAAGTAAACATATATGAAATAAAAAATCAAGAGAATGCGAATTTCTAATCGTTTTTTTTTTTTTTAAGGACTCGGCAACTTTTTAAACGACGTCGAATTTATGCTGAACAGACGAATGTCGATATTCTGGAGGATCTGCTGGAGCGTCGTCACTCCCGCCATACTTCTTGTAATCTTTCTATATACGCTAGTCACTTTAGAACCGTTAAAGTACAACAATGTTTTCTATCCTGATTTAGCTTACGGTAGGTATAAACAAAAACGTTTAATGAGACGGAAGAACATCGGAAAAGTTATCTAGAAAAATTTAATTTTATTTTATTTTACTGAACAATAAATATGTATGATATAATAATATAAGTGATAAAATTATTCTTATCACTTATTTGTGTTGTTTTTTTTTTTTTTTTTTTTTTTCTTTGTGGATCTTCATAGAGATGCTAAAGAAGAGACATCTTCGTTTTCCAAAAGTACGTAAGTCATTATTGCATTTCGCAAATAATAACAATAATACAACGCATGAGTTTGATTCTCATTTATCAGATGATAACGCAAGCCTTTCGGCCTCTGAAGACGTGGGGTCCGAGCAATGCGGAAGATCGAAGGAAGTGGCTGGAATTCCGAGACATTCGTGAAACGGAAGAGAAAAATAATAACCGGAATGTCGACCGCAACGTTGGTGGCTCGCTTCGCGGCTCCGTCGTCGTTTGATTCGCAATGTTTTATTCGAAAGTGAAACAAAATCGATTCGGTTCGAAGAAAATGCGAGCGTTCACGTGTTTTGCCGCCTCTCGGCGGAGAAACCTCGGCATTGTACTATATACTATACAGCGTGCATATCTTAATACGTGACATTATCTTGACAATAGTCTGTGTGTGTGTGTTGCAACACACAGACACAACGTCCATTAGTAGACACGTAACGGACGCTCATAACTCCATGTGACTAATGAACATCGAATGGACGTTTGCGTAGTAGAATGTTGTTCCGCGTGGGAATGCAGTCGTCCTTACGGTTTGTTTACGTAACAGTACGGTTGCTTTCGCCGTTATTAGGAAAATGGAACATCGTATGAATCCGAGAACGAATCGTGAGATGAATACAATGTACGTAACGGAAATAAATCAAAGCGACGCGTGTTGCTTTTTCAAATCGCGAAGAATCACCAAAATCAAAACCGATTATTTTTAGTCGATATACGTGACTAATTAAAATAAACAAAACAAGATTAACGAGTTTACGCGTGTGAATGAGTTAGAGTAAATAATAAAATTACAATTTCTGAATATTTTATATCATTTGATTTAAGCAAAAATACAAAAGAGTCCAAGTTTTGACAAGCTAAAATTCAAAAATTATGTTTCATTCACGAAACAAATCCAAAATAATGATGTATTATTAATATTAATATTATTAATATAATCAAAAATAATATAATATAAAATAAATAACGTGTTAATATTTATCGGTATTATTTTAAATTAATATTTTACAAGTTTCTTCATAAACTATTACACCTGCACATCTCGCATAGATTCTTTATGGCCATCTTTTTATTTTAAGTACTAAATATGTCACTGCTGTCACATCTTCATTTTTTCCCTCCTCGTTGCCTACATCTACGCCTACACCTTTCTCTTAAGGTCGTTCTACATTTATGCGCAAGCAGCCAATTGGTATCGCGTCGTAAGGTCATCAAAAGCAGAAGTCGCAAGGTTTGTCAAAATCTAAAAAAGTTTGCGTCTCTGCTTTCTCTCTACAAGCATCGAACTCTCCGTGGCGAAATATTATTTTCATATATTTCTCGTAGACTTTAGACGTAAGAAAAAAAACATTAAATTCTCTTCGCTGTTTTGTTTTTCTTTTTGTTCGTCGACTGTACCTTATGTCTAAAAGGAAAGGTTGAATGCTCGTAAAAACTTCAGTGAAGAGGATTTAAAAGGCCGATACGAGACGAACACGTGTTTGTCTCGTATCGGCCTTTTAAATTCTCTCCATTATGTCTGAAATACGGACGCTCTCTCAAATCGCAATCGATTTTCGCAATGCGTGATTGTGCAATTCATCTCTTGCGGTCGGAACCTGTAGAACGACCTTTAAGATTTGCGTAGCGCGTCGTAAATAATGTAAACAGGATAAAGCGCGATTTTCTCGCGATTGATTTTTCACTTCCTCTTAAAACACACGCAAGTTTTTCTTTTCTCGGTCTTTATTTCTGCATTAACTAATGAGACGGGAATTTCCGTCTTCCCCTGCTCTCTTCTGATAAATGTCTCTCATTATATATAGACATATATATATATATATATATGTATACATATGTCCCTACGGTAAGATAACCTCTCCGTAATTTCTTACTTGCCCTGCGGGAGAGGGGGAAAAAAGCGGAATTTCCAGTTTCCACATGTTTCTTACATGTATTGTGTGTTCTTGCCATTCTGACTTTTTTCTCTTAAATCCTTTCCTTTTTGTTTCCAAACAGCAGGGTCGTATCTTCGTGCGCAATCGCTCTTTCGGGGTAGGTGGGAGGGGAAAGAATAGAGAAGTTTCCCTTTTTCCCTACTTTCGAAATTTTCCCCTCTTGTGAATTTCATGTCTCTTCCCACCACGGACACTTGCATCTCTTACCCACCCCTCTTATTTCTGGCCGGGTTCTCTCTGAGCGGCGTTTCTGGTCCAGAAGTGTGTAATTAGCCTTTCACGTTACACGTAGTCATATGATTCACACACTACCGCGCTCCTACCTTGCGGTTTGTTATTTAGACGAATAGATCGTCGTCGCGTTTAAGCGCAACAGTGTTCCGTCACCTGCCGCCGCGGTGGACGTACAGCGGCAATAGTTGTCGTTTTTATTTAAACGTTTTCAACGTTGTGACTCGTGTCGATGACAACACACCACAGAGTTCCCAGCCAGTTCTTGTCGGTGGAGCGTCACGTTGAGGATACCGGATTTGCCCGTTCGATTCTCTAGTGCCGAGGTTTCTCGCGCGCCGATATATATACACAACGCGCCGTTCCAACGTGGTTTGTGAGACACGGGAGAGTTCGCTATGTACGAAGTAAGTGAATCGAACGCAAAACCGTTTGATGTGAAAGATGTGATTGTTTACGAAGCGGTAATTGATGTCTGTTGCATAATTTGTGAAATATATTGATATACGCATAAATTAACACGCGATTTGCTAACTCAGCTGATCGGTGAGATGCGCGCGCGCAAAACAAAAATACATGCGAAACGCGGAAAACACAAATTCGAAAACGCGATTATCGCGCAATAAAATTGCCGAAGGTCAATTCGAAAGAAATTTGTGCGAGACGAAATGGGCTATAGAGTTCGATAACCCGTTGTTTTATTAGTTCCCGATCTTTTATCGCGTTTCATGATCTCTCTTCTGAGTCATTTTACAAGACGCATCTCTTTCTCTCGTAAGGTCGTCGTCGTCGGTTTCTTTTCCGTCACGTGTCTCGTGACTCTTGGGTGAAAGTCAACCTAAGGCCGTGTGTTTCCGTTTTTCTTTGGAAGATACGTTTTTGCGCGTGTGTACCGAGGGATAGATTTTTAAGCAACTGCAAGTAAAAACTGGTTGCAAGAAGCTTAATATAGGAGCACGTGTCTCGCGATAAAAAAAGAAAGCGCGCAAAAGACCCGCGCAAATGTCACGAGTGTCATATATATTTTTCTTTTTTTTTTTTTTTGTTTCTTTTCTTTTTATAACGGGATAAAAAACGATCTGTTTTATGACATCCGTTAACAAGAACATCTGTCTTTCTTGCCCGAGATCAGTCTTTAATTCCAAGGCACGATAAATAATAGTCTGATGTTTGCCGAGTAATCCGCGAGGGATTCTCGCGCAAGGGTATTCGCGATAATAAAATCATACGTCGTTCTCGATATCTTATTGTTCTCGGAATCTTTCCGCGAATATCTAAAACCTATTATTATCATCGTTGTCCTAACATTTATTCTATTAAACACGCACATAAATTTATTTCTATTACTTATTTTATTATTTATATTTATTATTTATTATTTTCGTTTTGGCAGGCAGTTATATTGATTTATTTCTTATCACTGACCTTGGCGCACAAATATAGTCCTATTTTTCCTCTTGTGTTAATGAGCGCTCAATTATGTCAGTTATATACCGATTTTTACTCAGGCCAATGTTCTTTAGAATCGTCTCGAGAGTGCAGATTGTGCTCTGTATCCGCCCTTACAGAAATGTATTACGAAGTAATATTTATTGTGTCGTTGTTGAGCCCTCCCCCCCACACTTTGATAATAAATTTCTATAAGGGTAAAGCCAAAAAAACGATCTCTGCAGCATTTTATTTTAATTCTTCGCATACAGACATGGGTCCTCAAAAATTTCAAATCAATGTCTCTATTAAAAATCAGGTTTTTTTAAACGCTCTTTGAAACCGTTAGATATTTTTCAATTTGCTTTTTTTCCAACGCAGAATCGTTCAAACTTTCGATTAAAAAGGGCAAAAATATTGATTTTTTTGCGGAGATAATTGATTTTAAAGTCTCACTCAGTCTGTACCAGTCGTCATTTTTTTTATAGTCCTGGAGTCTGTGTGCAAAGGGTTGAGACGACAAACGTAAGATCAAAACTGTAAATATATCAGCTTACGTCATTCTTGTCTCATGTCTGTGTTATTCATATCGGAAATGTGCGTCAGAATTCGTGTGAAAGAAAAAAAACTATATATATATATACGCGAGTCGTCAATAACACCAGAGAGCATACGAGCAATGTATGTAATTGCAGAAGGCTGAAAAGCAGCAAGGCTTTGACAACACCGCCTTCCAAATAACCGAGTTACATGTCATCGGAAATGGCGAGAGAACGTATCCCGGAGTTTCGCCACCGGAGATCGACAAACCGAAGGAAGAACGGACGGTGTGGAACAACAGCATAGAATTTCTCATGTCGTGCATCGCCGTGTCGGTCGGTTTCGGAAACATTTGGCGGTTCCCGTTCACCGCCTACGAGAACGGCGGCGGAGCTTTTCTGATTCCGTACGTGATCCTGCTTTTCCTCGTGGGAAAACCGTTTTACTTCCTGGAAATGATCATCGGACAGTTCTCCGGCAACTCGTCCGTCAAGGTCTGGGCCATGTCTCCGGGTTTTGTTGGTAATTAATTTTTTTCCTTACAAAAAATAGCGAGAGAATTTCGGATTGTTACGAAAAACTTTTAATTCAATTTTTGATCTTTTTTCGTTCGATCGAATTTTCTGACGATCGCGCGTCGACTTGATGAAGAAAACAGATATTTGTTTCATCAACAGGAGTCGGATGGGCACAGTTTTTTTCTACCGTTGCATTGGCGACCTATTACAGTTCGCTGATGGCGTTGACGCTTTATTATTTAATCGCATCCTTCTCGTTTGAATTGCCATGGGCCACTTGTCAAGAAGATTGGGGCGACATGTGCATCGATTCAATCACCAAGAGAAATCACAGCGTCGAATTTAATGCAACGGAGGAAGAAAATGTAAATTTTTTCAATCCCCTAAACGACAGCATCAAGCTTCAAAGTTCGGCCGAATTGTATTTCACGTGAGTGAGAATTTATCTTGTTTCGATTATCGCGAATCTTATCTTATCTTTTTTTTTATGTAATTTGATATAAGAAAAGTCTTTTTTTATCTAGTTCGAAATTCTTTTCCCCGGCAAATTATAAAATAAAGAGAAAACAATTTACAGACGAGTGGTTTTGCACGAAAAAGAGAACATCGACGACGGGATCGGATGGCCGAGCTGGAAATTGACGCTCTGTCTTCTTGGCAGTTGGATGACTGTCTGCGCAGTATTGTTTCAAGGTGTCAAGAGTTCCGGGAGATTCTCTTACTTTTTGGCCATTTTTCCGTATGTCGTGTTGATCGCTCTGCTCGTTCGTGCGGTCACTCTGGACGGCGCGATGGACGGAATCTTCTATTTTATCACCCCGAAATGGTCCAAGCTATTGGATCCGACCGTCTGGTATGCCGCTGTGACCCAATGTTTCTTCTCGCTTTCCGTTTGCTTCGGCAGCATCATCACGTATTCCTCGCACAACGAATTGAAACACAACATTTACAGGTGAGAAGAATAAACGCAAGAAAAATTGTATTAGTTTCAAAGAAAAAGTCACGAATTTTCTTATAAATAATAATTAATGTTTTTTTTATTAGATACAAAAAATTTAGATAATTAAAAACCAATTTAAATAATTAAAAACTTCTTAATAACAATTTCGTGAGTCATTACTTTAAGAATTTCTGTCTAATTTATGAATCTCCGAATTTCATTCACGTTTGATTAATTGTTTTAGAGATGTCCTAATAATTACTTCGCTGGATACGATTACGAGCTTGCTGGCGGGCTTCACGATATTCGGGATCCTTGGCAATCTGGCGTACGAGTTAGGGGAAAAGGACATATCAAAAGTAGTCCGAGGCGGAGCCGGTCTGGCATTCGTATCTTATCCCGACGCGATAGCAAAGTTTAATGTTCTCCCTCAGGTATTTCTTGAATTATTTTAAGTCCCACGAAAAAAGGATACAAGTCCCTAAGTGACAAGACATATTTACTTTATGGGATTGTTTAGAGAACATAAACATTCTTATCGTTTCTTCTAAAACAACTACCGGTTTGTTTTTCGGTTGCAGCTATTCTCCGTGCTGTTTTTCGTAATGATGTTTGTGCTCGGCGTAGGAAGCGCCGTGGGTATGACCACGGGAATCATGACCGTGATACGCGAGCAATTTCCCAGATTGAACACCTGGCAAATCGCGGTTCCGGTTTGTTTCTTGGGATTTTTAATCGGCACAGTTTACGTAACACCGGTTAGTAAAATTCGAAAACAAAATAAAATCACAGACGTCCCTCGACTTGCGATTATTTCGACAGGTTTTTAAGTCATTTTTAAAATAGAAATCTATAATCGTTTTTCGATAAAATGCGATCGAGAAGCATGAAGTTCGTTGTAAGTCGAGGAACACCTGTGAAGTAATTTTAGTATCTTGTAAAAAAAAATGCGAATTTTCCAGGGAGGTCAATTTATTTTAACTTTAGTGGACTATTACGGCGCGTCATTTGTTGTTTTCATTCTGGCTTCGTTTGAGATGACCGGAGTAGTGTGGGTTTATGGTAGGAATTTTGTATTTTCGAGTTGTCAATCATCAGTTTTGAAACCTCGTGTTTCAATTTTTTAATAGTTAATTACAATAATTTATATTTATGATATATTCATCAGGTTTCGAAAACTTCTTAGAAGACTTAGAATTTATGCTGGATCGGAAAGCAAGTGTGTACTGGCGGATTTGTTGGTTTGTAATAACACCGTTGATCTTGATCGCGATTTTTATTTACACAATAGCCACTTTAACGCCGTTAACCTACGGCGGAAGATCGTTCCCGGAATCCGCGCACGCCGCTGGAAAGACGATACTCTGTATCGGAGTTCTTCAAATACCGCTGTGGATGGTAATTGCGATAATGAAGAATCGAGAATTGTCGTTCTCACAGGTAACTGACCCAGGCCGATATTCATAGCCCGATCTTATATTTGAAGATCGTCTTATTGCCGCTATGTTTTAAACCTAAAGTTTGAAAAAGCAATTAAATTAACACACACACACGTATATTATTGTTTAAGATGGTGAAGAAAGCCTTCGCGCCCGCGAACAGATGGGGCCCGCAAGAGGTGCAGCAACGTAAGAATTGGGAGATTTTCAAAGAAGAAAGGGCGCAAATGCGACAGATGAGAACGCAACCGAGATGGAAACAAATATTCTACGTTCTTCTGAACATGGAACCCAAGTAAAAAATAGTTCGAATTTTTGAAGTTGTTTCTCTGCCTCTGTGAGGCCCAGCGGGTCTGTTTTTGTAACGTTTAACCCATGCATTGTGATCGAAACGCACAAACGCATGCGCGTTAAACGAAATCTTTGCGCAGGCACTGCAATAGGTGCGACGAAACAACCGCGCAACGATAACGAAAGTGTCGTTACAGATTACAAAAAAAAAAAAGAAAGGGGAGAAACACACATTGTGCAATTTGTACTTATGTTCTTACTTATTGTAAATAGTTGGAAGCGTCTGAGACTTGGAATTTTCAGCAACTTCCGTCCGTTAAATTCATCCTTAAATTTTCTGAATACAATGTTGCACTAAATGTAACATATATGACAAAGAGTCGCCGATACTGAATAATTTTTTACTCGATCATTTTGTATTTTACAAATATACAAAAACCACAAAGTAATTTCACTATTAGTTTAATAATTCTTATCTTATTATTTACACACATCAATCTTTGCCAACCAGCGCAGCTATTACTTTTGATTTTTTAGCGCCGAGTCGCGCTAAGTTCTTCGCATGTTTGAAATCTCGCCACTCGTCATATTTTTTAGAGTTTTTCGGACCCCAATCGGCGCTCGGCTTATACGTCTGAAAACCGAAGAGTAGCAAATTATCATAATTTTAGATTATGACGTACACACGCACGCTTATGTAAGGATTTATATGTTCTAAATAAAATTTATAAATTTTTCACTTACATCTAAGCACGACTTCTTTTTATTTCGGATTCCGGCGACGATCATGCCCAGAGGAAACGGAAGTACTCCCAAGGCCAGGAGAATCCAGCCCGCAACTGTGCAGAGAGTCGAAAAATAATTTTGCAATGTTACATTTCATAAAAGTATTTTAATTAATTATCTCAAATTCTGTAATAATTTATTTTGCACATTTATTGTGAAATTTATAAAAAAACAAATTTATATGAAAAATAACGTGTCAGTACCGTACGCTGATGTCGGATAGTACTCGTCGTTGTACGTGAGCGGCGTCATGTTGATCAGGAAGTAAATTAAAATGGTGAACAGAAATATTGGAGTCAGGTAGCACCAACAGAATCGCCAGTAGAAAAACGGTCGATGTTTCACCATGAACTCAATGTCGTCCATAAAGTTATCAACGCCTGAAAAAAAAAAACAAGTGAGTCACCTCTCGCACGGCTTTGCGGAGAGACGTGTCTGTCATCATTACCGTACACCCAGGAAACGGCGATTACTTCGAACGAGGCGAGAAACACGATAATGAAGGTCCCACCGAAGTAGTCCACCAAATTCAACATGTACTGGCCACCCTATCGACAAAATAACATGTCGACAATATTAAAAGTGCGCAGGGATATGTTTTTTTGAATTTTTCTCACAACACTCACGGGTGTGCAGTAAACAATTCCGAAGGCGAAGCCAAGAATCGAAAGTCCGGCCGCGATCTTCCACTGACGGAGCTTTGGAAACTGATCGTTGACGATGCTGATGATGACGTTGCAGAAGGCAACGGTGGTGCCTATACCCAGCACGAAGAGCATCAGAAAAAAGAGCACGGCAAAGAGCTGCGGTACCACCGTGAATTTCGCCAATGCTTCCGGATAAGACACAAAGGCCAGACCGGTCCCCGCGCGAACGACACTACTGATATCCTCGTTGCCGGTCTCGTGAGCGAGATTGCCCAGGATCCCGAAAATGGTCGTTCCCGCCATCAGGCTCGTGCAGAGATCCAGAGTCGTCACGATCGTGCAGTCTCTTTAGACAATATATTTCGTGACATTTAAATTCAAATTTGTTTTTAATTTATTAAATTTTGTATCTCATTGTTTTGTATCTTATTCTGCTCAGTTTATTCTATTTTAAATTGTTTGGTTTATATGTGGATTTTGTTGCATCTTCTATTCGCTATTTTTCCGACCTGTTCTGTGCCATTGTGTATTTGAAAAGGCTCTGGTAATATTAACAGACTTGAAAAAATAATATAATAGCAAATATTATTTTTGTCATCAAACGAGATTGTTGTAGAAATATTTTCTGTACCTAGCCGCGTTGTGATTGAAATTGTTGTAGGACGAATACATGGTCACAGCCCCGAAGCATACGCCGAGGGAGAAGAACGACTGGGTGACAGCTGCGTACCAGACCGACGGTTCCAGAATCTTGTGCCACACGGGGTTGAAGAGAAAGACGATACCGTCCACCGCTCCGTCCAACGTAACCGCTCTGATCAGAAGTGTGATCATGATGACGTAGGGGAAAAGAGCCAGGAAGTAAGCCGCTTTGCCAGTGCTCTTCACGCCCTTGCAGATCACCACGAAGACGAATATCCAGCTCACGAGCAACGTCAGGACCAGCTTCCACGAAGGTAACCCGAGTCCATTCTCGATTCCCGCTTCATTAAGGACAAACTTTCTGAACACAGACAACTGGAAATGTTTCTCTCGAACTAAAAGTCTTTTTATTTAAAAAAAACTCGCTTAACAATTTAATAAATATTTCACGAGTCTCTTTCTCTGTGGCTGCAGCTGTGGAGGAGTTTTGATGCCCGGAAAAAAGTCTTTTTTACGTACAAATTCTGCATCTGATTATTTATGACCAAATAAAACTCTAAAACAAATATACAAACTAGGTATAAAATAATTTACAGAATTTGTCGACGTACGAAGAATTTTTTTCCGGACAGTTTACGGCGTGCGAGTGATAAATTGTAAAGGATGTCCTGAATCTCCGTTTGTATATTGCGCAAAAAATTAATGTACCTGAAATACAGATCGGCGGAACTGCTTCCGTTTTTTTTTCCACCGGCCGACGCGCTGTTGAAACAATCCTCGCCCCATTCGTCCCAACAATAGGCCCACGGTAGAACCGACTGACAACTGGCCACCAGGTAAAATAGTGTCAAGGCCATCAGAGCGCAATAGTAGGTAATCACAGAGAACACCGACACCGCCACGCCGTAGCCGATACCTGGAGCGTGTAACGAAATTTAGACCCGGGAAAAAGTCCTTCAAATTTTACCATTCAAGTGATTATAAATCGTCTATGATATGAAGGACTTTATTTCCCGGCGCGTAGAAACGCACGCGAAGACGTTACCTTGGAACGCGGGCGACACGGACCAGATCTGAACGCAGGATCTGCTGGTGAACTGTCCGAGGATCATCTCCATGTAGTAAAACGGCTTGCCGATGCTGAAGAGCACCACTATGTAGGGAATCAGAAAAGCGCCGCCGCCGTTCGCGTAGGCCGTGTACGGGAATCGCCAGACGTTTCCGAGACCGACGGAGAACGCGACGCAGGACATGAGAAACTCGACCGCGTTTCCCCATTGCGCCCTGTCGTTGTCTTTCCCGTCCTCGTCCTTGATCGATATCGAGATCTGCGAAGAGGGCGGCGAACGTTTTCGGAAACTTCCGAAGAAACTCTTAACGCTTGTTGCGCACATGTTTTGTTTCGAACTTACTCTGTTGTCGATCTCGTTCCTGTTGTCCGACGGAGGTGAGATCTTGAACACGCCCGGTGTCCCGTCCGTATCGATAGCGCAGCTCTGAAAAAAAATTTTGTTTCTTATCTGATAAATCCCGTATGTTCGCGATACACGTAAAAGATTGCGGCGCGATCGGATTTTCCCGCAAAATTATTGCAGGAAAAAACGCGTCGCATTTGAACAAAAGCGCGCGGACGTGTTTGGCGAGAAAATATATCGCCTTTACGGGTGGTTTAACTCGCGTCGTAAATAAAAATTCCAACGCGTTTCGACCGCACGGACGAAATATATTAAACGAGTCTCGCTATCTTGATTTCAACAGTTCACCGATTTTACATAAAACAGAAGCTGTACGTGTAAAACCACAATATTCCGACGTCATCGCGTCGCACGCGCGCGTTCTCGTCTTGCGCAATGTGGGGAAAAATCTCGGATCGTTCAACCAAACGGCAAAGTGTTTATTTTATCAGCAACAACTCTTTTATCGAATGTAAAAAAGAAAAAAAATGATATTCCACATAATCTCGATAACAGCACATAGTTCAGATTGCGATTGTGACTCAACTATTGTTGTTAACAAACTGTTGATGTTTACTTCCCAAGTGCACGCTTTTTATCTTATCGCGGAAAACCCCCCCGTGTAAAGAAATGCAACAACGGCTTTTTTCCGTTTGGCGAATTAATCTCTGATTGCCTAGCAATTAGTGAAAAAAGGCAGCAATATTGTTGTTTTAACATATTAGTTAAAAATACACACGAAACACCGGTTCGGGAATTAAAAAACGAGATAATTAAAATACATGGCAGTTAAATCAAGTTGTTGGCGCGAAATTGTTTTATTTTTTCAAGGTAACAAAAAGCGTGAAACGACTTTAGATTCTGTTCAATACAAAATGATAGATAATTACGGAATAAGAAAAAGTTTCGGAATCAAAGTTAATCGCACAAATTTGACAATTAAAAAATATATAAAATTAAAGATACAGAAAAATAAAAACACAAATACGCTCGCAATGTATAAAACAATAAAAATATATATCAATAGGTCCAATATCGAGCAAAAACAAGATGTATTAATAATTAAAAAGGTTTTTTGCAATACGAAACAAAAGCGAAACGTTTCGGCTCGTACTTGAGGCCATCCTCAGTCGCAATTCTTTACAATAACATGTTAGTTAGAAGCGGAGGAAACTCTCGTGTGATCGCCACTCCGTGAATCGTGCTCATACCTTTGTCAAGAAATTCGTTTTTTAGGTCTGTATAGAGAGTGTCAAATCAACTGTAAGCGAAACGTTTCGCTTTTGTTTTGCAAAAAACCTTTTTAATTATTAATACATCTTGTTTTTGCTCGATATTGGATCTATTGATATATAAAATTAAAAATATTTAATTAAAAAAATATATATAATTTAAAAAAGACATTAGGCTTCCGCTCAATTCAAGAGATTGTCGAAGTTTCGAATGCGCCGAACAAGATCGTTTGCCGGCGATTGAAATCGAGAAGCGAGCGAGATTGTTTAAAACACATAGCGATAATAGTACAGCAGTTAAAAGCGTAAAACAATTGCAAATGCACATACAATCGATGTTTGTCACTTCTACTAAGACGGGAGTCGATTAATTGACGCGCGCGTCTTACGACGGATCTTAGGATGGCTCCAAAGTTCTAATGTCGTACAAATGCGGCACACACACACACACACACACAGACGCGATTATTAAAATAAAACAAACACACAGCGCGCGTTCATAAATTAATTTCCCGGTCGAATATAAAACAATGACGATTAAACAATAGAGACGAAAACAAGATGAATCGGGGAAACGTATATCTTCGCGCAAACACTCGCACTCATATCCGTGCCAATAAAGTCACATCAGTCATCTCACTCTCGGCATTCCGTACAAATGTAGATTAATTTTTAATAATTGTCTTCCGACAATCGCGCTAAGAGATTCTTATCTTCGCGCGAGCACACGTGGCACAACGGCGCTTTAATTAATAAAAAAAAAAACTTAAAAGTTGTCATCATTTGTTGTTGACCCTCGAAATTTTGCTCGCGTTGCGAAACGTGAACTTTCGGTCAATTCACTTCTCTCTTTTTAATTTTTTTTCTCACGTTTTTTTTTTTTGAAATAAAAATCAAAATCAATTGTCGCGCGAAATTTTCGCTATCGAAAAACACCGTGTATTATATAGCGAACCTTCGTAAGGCCCATGCTGGGGTTTGTCTCGAGCTGCGGTCAATTGTTGTTACGTGTATACAATTTCCACACTGTTGAATTGTCTTTTATTTTATTTTTTTTTTTCGAAAGTCTACACGCGTCTTCCTCAGACGACTGACTTTGATAGACTGCTTAAAGAATTTGCGCGCGACGTAGATCTTCACGCGCGCGATTCTTTTCCGTCCAGATTAAAACGCGCGCGCGAGTACTCACCCGTACTTACAGTCATGATAATCGCTTGTTTCAAATAACGAAGATGATGATTCTTTTTTCAATTTTATTGTTTTTACTTTGTCGATCGTTTCGAACGTGCGTTAGAACACATTTCGAGAGAGACGCGAGATGCAAATACAAACGCACGTCACATCTCGCGCAAAAATATCAAATAAGTAGTTTTTTTTTTTTTTTTCGCGAACGTTAATTTCACGCTACACTTGCCGCGCGCGTTATCTGAGCATCGAGACACCTGCCTAAGCCTTGCCGATGAGTAATTTGAATGACATTTAATAACAAGAATCGAGCGCAAAGAAAGCGATTAACTATCTCGCGCGTCTAATTGTTTTCGTCATTAAGCCATTACGTGATTTCGCTACGGTGCTTTTGAGGTGGAACTGAAGTGATTAATGTCTCTCCCGGGAGGATGTTTTGTCGTTTCGTAAAACCCGTAACCCAACGACGCGCGTGTGAAAGCTTGATATCGTTGCAATTATATAATTAAACGCATTGCATTGCATTGTTCGTTTAAATCGTATAAATGATGATTGATATGAAAAAAAAATTATTCTCACATCAATATGACAATTCGATTAACGAGATAATTTTTCAATTTTTAAGATCTATATATAAATAAATCACATTCGTGATAAATATAACGCGTTAAGGTTTGTTTTATTTTTGAAATTGTAAAAGTTCGACTCCGCCATTGTCGTCTGGTTCTTCTCAAAAACTTGATCGTCGGAAAAAATTCGACAAATCAACTGCGTCGGGTATTAAAATTCAAGAAGAGACCGATGGAATTAAAATGTCATGTTTTTTTTTCGTTTTATTTATGTACAAATGCTTTTCAATATTTGACGAAGTTAATTTATTCAAGTTTCAGCTTTTATCGGTCCGCTATTTCCTCATTATCGAATTCATTTGACTATTCGCAGTCTCGAGCAAATCGAGTTCGCGAGTTTGTTGCATAACGCGAGCGCAAAATTCTCTAAAGTGCAAATAACAAACCTTATTGAGATCAAGTGTAAATTACATCGACTGCGTGCGAGCGATGTGTGTTTGCGGACAAACAAGAAGAGTTGTGTCGGGAAAGGAATTCCTGGTATATCTCAGAGAGAGAGAGAGATACGTTTCGTTCGATTACCTTCTGATTAGCGTAATGGTGAGTTGACACAAAACAGAAGAAAAAGAAACAAAGAAGGAATTATGTCGGAGCACGTAAACCTGATTGTCCAGCTATCTTACGTAATTTGATTGACGACTCCGTAATTACATCCGCGCATAATTAAAACGATCGTGTCCAATCGCAAGTCGGAAGCATAAAATCAGACGACGTCCACTTCGCGTATCCAACAGTTATTGTGGCGGCAGGTGCTGCCGAGCGAGATATAATTTTCGAAATTTTTACGAGAGTGTCGCGTTTTATTTCTCTTCAACGTGTTTCCCTGCTTTTTTTAGTTGCGAAAAGACGTTAGGAAAAATATTTTGCAAAGAAAATATTTGTGGAGAAAGTTGCGTTTTTTTAAATATATGCCCAACGCAATACTTGTATAAAAATAATTTATTACATTTATTTTACAACTTTTTAATATTCAACACGGCTTATGCAATAAATAAGTTACATTTTTGTTACGTGGGTGATAACTGACTTAGAGAAGAAGAGAACAAGGCAATAAATAAGAGCTTTGTTTTATTTGAAAAATACTTTCATCAGACCGGTTTGAGCTCCGAACTCCTTCTCCATCACGAACGTTTCCCATTCCATGCGTATCTTCGGATCCTTAGGTCCCCATTTGTCTTTCGACGGTCGAAATGCCGCTCGGACGGACTAGATCCATTCACAGAAATTAGTGACTAATTAATCGCGAATTAAATTATACTCTCTATTCGTTAGTAATTGTCCGATTTCGAGATTCCGTTCAAAAAAATATCTAATTTTATTTCCAATATTGCGCACTTACCTCGATGAAAGACGATGTTCTATTTGCGACTATTTTCGAACCGATGAACCATATTATCGGAGAAGTTCCCAGAGCCAGAAGAAACCATCCTATTCCTAAAACGTGGAGAGACGAAGATAAGTTTTGTCGCATATCGTCAACAAATTTAATATCGCAAAAAAAAAAAAAAAAGATTTCACTGACCGTAAGCGTAATCTGGAAATCGGAAGCCGTCGTAAGTGGGCGGTTTGTAAGTTGCGCACGTGTAGACCAATATGACGATCATGAGGAGAGGCGTGATCAGAAGCCAGCACGCTCGCCAATAAACACCCAGTCTCTTGCCAAGCATGAATTCCATGTCGTTGAGAAAATTCGTTAGACCGTAAACCCAGAAGATGGTGATCATTTCGAGAACGCCGACGATTATCGCCACGAATGTGCCTCCGTAGTAGTCGACCAACGTGATAAACCATTGCCCGCCCTGCTCGACGGTTTGAGCATTTGATATCTGACGTTGAACTTGCGGGTTGTGTAAATCGAATCGTTTTGACTCACCGGAGTGACGTAAATGAGACTGACGACGAAACCGATGCAGCTGACGCCGAGCACCAGCAGCCACTGCTTCACGTTCGGCAGATTATCCCGAAAGATGCTGAAAATCGCGCCGCACAACGCCACTGCGCTCCCGGTGCCGAGGACGAACAACATCACGAAGAACAGCACGGCAAATAGCTGAGGCACGACGTTGAAGCGCGACAGCGCGTCCGGATACGAGATGAAGGCCAGACCGGTCCCGCCGCGTACCACCTTGGAGATGTCGTTCGTCTTCATCTCGTGAGCGAGATTACCGAGGATGCCGAAGATGGTGCAACCGGCCATCAGGCTGGTGAACGTGTCCAGCGTGGTCACTATCATCACGTCCCTGAAACGACGCGGAGTCACGACACCTACAGAACAATGTATATTGCCGAAATGAAGAGATCAAGAGATCCCCACCTGTCCACCCGGTGTCCGAAGTTGTTGTAGGACGAGTAGCTGATGATCGGTCCGAAGCAGACGGACAGCGAGAAGAAGCACTGCGTGATGGCGGCGTACCAGACGTTAGGCATCAACAAGGCCTCCCAGTTGGGCGTGATGAAGAAGAGGATGCCGTTGACGGCGCCCTCGAGGGTGACGGCTCTGATCAGCAGAGCCGTCATCACGACGTAGGGGAACAACGCGAGAAAATAGGCGGCCTTGCCCGTGCTCTTCACGCCGCGAAACAGCACCGCGAAGATGGACGCCCAGCTGAGGACCAGGCAGATTGTCAGCTGCCAGGACGGCGCGCCGATGCCGTCCTCGATGGATTCGTATTCCTGCAGCACTATCTTCCTGAAAAATTACGCGAATCTTTGTTATTTTTGTTTCCCCGCGAAAAACATTTTCTTTCTCTTGTCTTCACGCGTGTATATATCAAGTCAAAAACCTGAAGTACAGTTCCGCGGAACTTCTTCGTGTGTCATTCGAGACATTGTCGTTCGAATGGATGTCGATGCAATATTCCTGCCACTCCGGGCGACAGACCGACCACGGCAACTCGGACTGGAAACTTGCCACCAGATAGTACAAGGTCAGTGCCATCAGGGCGCAGTAGTACGAGACGACGCAGAACGCGGCGAACGCCTGGGCGTATCCCAGTCCTGGGAAAAATCGGGAGAAAATGATCACGACCGTCAAAGAGAAGGGGGAGGGGGGGTTTCAAGTTGTCTCACCCTTCATGGCCGGCGCCATGTACCACGACTTGCCGCACGACTCGCTGGTGAACTGTCCCATGAGCGCCTCCAGCAGGTAAAACGGCTTCCCGACCAGGACAAGAACGATGATGTACGGTATCAGAAAGGCGCCGCCGCCGTTTTCGTAAGCGGTGAACGGGAACCTCCACACGTTTCCCAATCCGACGGAAGTGGCTATGCAAGCCATCAGAAACTCGAGCCTGCCTCCCCATTCCGCTCCTTTGCCGATCGCCTGTGCGATTGAAAATGTTGTTATTATCCACGCAATTACGACGTTGATTTTTTTAATCTCGACGTGACGCGTGACGGTACGCACTGAATCTTCCGGATCTTGCCGCTGTTTATCCGATTGTTTCGCCGCGTCGTCGGGTGGAATATTCTCGTGAGAATCGAATTCGTTCAGCTGGAAAGCCTCGTTCGCGTATCCGCTTTGTGTCTAGAAAACAAAATAGCTTTTACGTAAAAAAAAAAAATAAAATTAATAAACAGCAATGAAATTGTTAACTTAAATCAATTAATTGTAAAAAGTATTTTGTAAGATATTACGCGCAAAATCTTACGCGTCAAACTCACTATTTTTTCCTTCGCCATGACGGATGTTGCGCCAAAATAGAGCCGTCAGTCTTTTTTCGAAAATAAGATTCTGAATAATTTTACTAACAATCGTCTCGAAGATTGTTTTCAAAAACAACCGTCGCTTGTCTCTGGGAGAGAGAAAAGAAAATCTTTATTCAACCATGCGATACGCGCGCGCTCGCGCGCTGTTTAAAGGACGCCGTGTTTTCTTTGATCACGTAAGATAATAAAAACTAGATACCTAGCAAGAGCAATAAAGAAATCAATCGAACGCGGAAAAAAACGATCACTCGCGATTCTCGTTCACTGGTTTTCTCACCAACCACCTTTCGGAACCGGGAAATCCGCGAACAGACGAAAGAAAGGTTTCCTTTTCCCATTCGGCGAAGATGATCCGGCCATAAAGCTGTCGGAGGATACCGGCAACTTCGCGCGAGAGAACACCTGCGTGTCTGCGCGGATCCCGAGAACCGCCGACTAGAGATAAAGATATATATCCGACGTGTGTGTTCCTTGCATCTTGCAGCGAGGCTCGAGGCCGAGATCTTTTCCCGCTCGCGGATTGGTCAACAAATCCCGCGAACTCGGATAAAGTCATTCTTTTCCGATTAGATTACCCGTTCTGTTCCGTTCCGTGCGGCTATGTGGTTACTTCACGCTCGTCACGTGCACCGGCTTTCGTATTACGTAAAGTAAAAACGAGCGCAGTGAACCAACATTTCGCTGTAAAACAATATAAATGTCCGTTTGACAAACGAGATCCTCGCGAAAATTTCAGACGTTCGAAAACGTTTTCGAACGCAAAAGAAAAACTTTTATCGACCCTCTTCATTTAATTAATTGTGTTTATTGCGCGATTCAAGCGCGCCGATGAAGACCCAAGTTTACAAAAAACGTTGGAATTTAAAATAATTTTAATTCGATATTTTATTGAATATAAATTTAAAAAAAAAATTTTAATTTTATAGCTCACTTCTTGGCGATATTTTTAGAAACGCACATACGCAGCGAAACACGCTTGACTTGTTAAAACGAACAAAGATTCTTTAGGAAAAACAAGCCAGGATCGTTAAATCATTAGCGACCGTGACGTCAGAAAAGTAGCAACGCGACGGCAAAATTATTGGATCACTTTTGCCGATCTCTCGGACAGAGACCAAACGAGATTACGCGCGTGTCGGAAAATGTCGCGTGTACACGTGCATTTAAAAAACCTTCCCTGGAAGAAATTGCGAAAGGCATTTTTTTTCCCCCACGTGGAGGAAATGTCGCGCGAACGTCGTAGTACGCGTGCGATGACGTTTCGTGTCGAAATTTGCGAAATACGCGGATGAGCTCATCCGCGATTCTAATTAGATAACAAACTAACTATCCGCCTCGCGCAAATCCGATGCGCAAATTGACCCATCGGATTTGCGGAGCTCGCGTGGAATTTCGCGCGTGTGATCTTATTCCGTTTGTGTCACGCGCAACAAAATTACGACTTTCATACCGTCCGCTGAACAGGCGGAGCCCAGTCTTTACACATAGTTGCGCATAATAATTAATAACGGATATATCCATTTGCGAGGAATTAAGTCGGCGCGCGAGAAAACTGTGTCATGTTCCGACGCACATGTTGCGTCAGAAGCAAATACGGGCGAGACTTTTATCTTCAATTAAACGAATTTTTCCCTCGTTCTCTCTTCGAAATCGCTCCTGTAAATTCGCATTTTCTATTGAATACAATCAAAAGTCGCTCCCCAAACACGCAAATATATAATTTTTTATTAGAAAAATAGTTTCCGTAACAAACGCGCCTGGCGAACAAAAGTGACTGTCGGCGCTTTTCTCTCTCACGTCAAATTTCACAGTTGACACATCGAACGAGTTTTTCCTCTCACAAAGAAATGATACAAAACGGAAACATTTGTCAGTTTTGATACAAACGAATTTTTTTTTTTTTTTTTCAAATCGAAGACGACTCAAGGAACGCGACAATGAACAATCTGAGCGACGCGTATTATCTCATCCTGTTAATTGTCCGGCAAATTGTAATGTTTCTGCGAGTACGTTTAACCTGAAAGTGAAAAATCGTCGATACGACAGGAATGTCTTATCGCGTTTATCATCACGTTTATCTCCACGTGTTACAGTTTTTTTTAATTTTATTTTATTGTGGCATTAATACAATAATCCAAATCTAATTAACAGTTGCGCGAACTTTTTTCTCCCGTCGGAGTAAAAATTGTTTCTCGCGACAAATATGCGAATTGTAGGCGGCTCTCTGAGAGAAATAACAAGTCGGTTCACAAACACACTTGACCTTATTTCGAAGATTATCTCGCAACTTTTTATCTGTCGCAGAATTTTATCTTCCGCGAGTTCGCGTGGTTCGCACCGACCGAGGAAATGATCGATGACGCGAAAATACGGAACGTTGACGCGCTGCAACACAACGCCGTCGATTTTCTCGTGCTTCTTGTGATCTGCGGGCTCCTCTTCGCGATCACGATCCTGTCGGGAAATTCTCCGAAGAACGAAGCGTCCGACTACAACGCGCGCAGCATCGAGACGTAAGTTCTCGGTTTGCGACGAATTCACAGAATGAAGAGAACTCGCTCGCGTTGCAATTAATCATAAAAATTTATTGAATCAAATTCAATATAATCGGAATATATTTTAATTGATAATTAAATGTATCAGTAATTGAGTTTGGGAGAATTTTTAATTTTCTTTTTCCATTTCTCTCCGGAACCGACAGGATTTCCATGGCTTTCGAGGACGATCCGTCGTCCTTCTGGTACTCGAGATCCGCGAGTTCCGGTTTAACGAGCTGCTTCCATTCATGCGACAATCTCGCTGGACGTCGTTCGTCGCGTCGCGATATCGTTCCGGAGGTGCAGGACATTTCGCGTCGTCAGTCCACCTCGAAGAGAAAGATAACTCCGCGTAAGAATCTCTTCTTGCAAAAAAAAAAAGGAAAACAGATCGTTAAACACATTTATTACGTGTTTGGCAAAGAGATACGCGAGTCTTCGGCGCGTTAAAAAAAAAGAAGTGTTTAAAGACTCGCAAAATTGAACTTTTTGTTTACAACTCTATTTTTAGGATCGATAACCGCAAATTGCATCGCGCGCCCGAGTCGTTCTCAACACTCGCAAAAAACGAGTCGAAACTCCCGAACGGCGGCACCTCGAGAATGGCTGGTGAGACGCACCAGAAGCGGCCACGTTTACGGAAAATATCCGATGTAACGGAGGCGGATCGCGCGTTTTTTTTTTTTTCAACAACGACGACGTGCGTCGTCGCACTTCGAAGCCGGAACGAGAGAATCTGCGCGCAATTTGAAATAATTCGAGAGATCGTCAACTCGAGACGAGGATGTTCTCCGCAAAAGAATCTCTTCGATTGTTAGAATCGATTTTTTTTCTCTTATTTGTACGTGTGTCTTTTTAGCCGCGCGACGCGGCTCAATCGTCGCAAAGTTGTTTTTTTATATATCGATCTTTAGTTTATTTTCTTATCAATCTTTACACACATTGTACCCGTATATCAGTCGATACAATGTTTATACGTGGAATTACGATTGTTTGTAATCGACTTACATAAACTAAAAAAAAAAAAAGTTAATAAAACGATTTTATTACGACCGTTTGAGTTTCTTATCGATCGGTTTACACATTGTTTACTATGACGATTAGCCCTTCGAGCGTGTGCGTTATCGTCAGATAACACCGTACCTGCAAACTTCATTACATTTCTGCGAAGTTTATTTGCACTCGTCTGTATTGACTGTCATAAAATGGGAACTGGCTTTATCTTTCATAAAGACAGCGCTTTTCGTTAAATTGCATTCGTCAAAGATTGAGTTCGCGATGAAATAAACACACACGTCGGCACACTTGTCGCAATGAGAGAAGATGCGGCAAGAAAATTTCCATGAGAAAATAATAAGCAAGCCCGTGACAAATTTCAAAACGCATTTGATAAAGGCAAATAGAGTCAAGTTACGTCAAAGACATTAATCTTTCTCTTTGTTGAAATCCAAAATAACGTCTCGATCCGTCGAATTTTTATATCCATGATAATTAAAATTGATTCAACAAGAGATCGACAAACACTGCAAATTGATTAGAACAAAGTAATTTGGTTACTTTATCCAAGAGATCAAAAATAAAAAATTAAAATACTTAAAATAATATTATTCCAAGTATTTTCCAGTTATTATTTTTTAATGTCATATTTTTTAATATTACAAAATAACATTATTATATTTTGAGTAATCGCAAAATTTACAACCGCAGAAACGTGAATCGGCGCGTAATTCTCTCGTAAGACGACGGATTACGCGCGAGACGAGAACGCAGAAATAAAACATTCGCCGCTGTATATTGCGTAAAAAATACAAACATTAATTGTCGCATAAAATATAAACATAAATCTCGCAACAGATCCCTGCGTTTAAATCGAATCGAATCACGTATCTTTGCTCACGTAAGATTTATTGTCTGACTCATCTTTTGCATATTTCATCATATTATAGATTACACTCCGAGAACACGGGGGATTCCTGTCATTAAATCACACACATCCTCCGGAAATATAAGCGTGTTCTCCGGCTAAAACAATTATACAACTAACTCATGACTTTTAATGATTAATTAATGATTAATTCATTCATTCGGAGATTACGTTGTTGTTTTACGAGCATCTTCAGATGCTCTGTGAGCGAACAAAAAACGCCCTGGCACGATATTTCAAGACAAATCCGCAACTTGAATCGATCAGATCGATGATTGATTCTTGGATTAATTTGTTCACGCTCGCGCGTTGCTTCTGCGATCGATGAAACTATGGCAACGACAGGAAAACAAACTCCCGCCCAACAAGTCGCCGCGAGTGAACGCGCGACAGGTAGTGTGGAATATTACAATTTTTCTTTTTCGTCGCGCACACATTCAGCGATCCGTGCAAATCCGCGATACGTAGAGATCGAGAGATAGATAAGATCTATTCACGCCCCAGTTTATCCGTTTATACACGTCGCCATAGAGACCCTGAGGGCGATCGTTGAAGGACGCGCCTATGGACGCTCCGACACGTCGCCGATTATGGACGTCAGGGAGAGCAGCGACGATGAGGACGAGACGCGTGCCGTTCAGACGATCGGCAAATTCGACGAGGCCATCGTGGTGCGCAACGCCGAGGAAATCAAAAGCCCGGCGAGCCACAGACCTCCGAGTTCCAGGAAAATCGGTAGGAAAAGCCTGGCCAGCGACAGCTCGAATACCTTAGACTCAAACTCGCCGCGCAATAGGAAACAACACGAGTTCAGGAGGTAATTTACGCAAGATTACGCTGTAATTAATGCAATTGACGATAGTTTACAGCGACGTGAGAACGGCGACGTTAAGTTCTCAAGAAGTTTCTTGCAACAGACAGATTTGCCTTCGTCACGGTTTATTTATAGACGAGCGTAAAATGAGCTCGCAAATCACTTTTAAACGTACGTTTTATATCCCGAGAAACTTGCAACCCGCGTGTTTTGTTGAATAGATATTCGAGCCATGATATCGGATTTGAAAAATCGTTGGAGATCGGCAGCGATCCTTCCGACAGCGAGGAGAGCGACGACGACGACATACAAGGTAGCAGCGTCGCGAAGTCGATCGATCTGTACAATCCCAAGGAATTCGAGAACCTGAAAGCATCGACGGAAGTCAAAGAACTGTTTCAAAATATAATGAGGCAAGTTCTTTTTTTTTTTTTGTTTCTACTAAATAATATAAATTTATCAAGACTAATTAGTATTATCAAATTAATATTTAATTAATTAATGTTAATATTATCAGATTAAAATAATGTAAATTTATCAAGATTGGTGTTTGCAGAATAATTCTGAATTGCCATCAACACAAAAAATGATGAAAAGATCTTATTGTTTAGGTACACGCCGCAAAAGATCGAGCTAACGTACAAGCTGATACCGTTCATTCCGGACTACATACCGGCGGTCGGCGACATAGACGCCTTCATAAAAGTGCCGAGACCCGACGGTATCGAGGATAAGATCGGTCTGACGGTGCTGGACGAGCCCTGTACCGACCAATCCGATCCGGCGGTCTTGCATCTGCAGCTGCGAAGTCACTCGAGAAGCGCTGGCGCCGTCCGACAGGCGGTTGTCAAGAGAATCGAGGACGCCGAGAGAAACGGCCGGTCGATCGACAAGTGGATCGACGACATCAATCAGCTGCACAGAAGCAAACATTTGCCAGCCGTGCACATGAGCCGCGCGATGCCGGACATCGACAATCTGATGCAACAGTGGCCGGCGCGGGTGGAGGACAAACTGAACGAGCTGCAACTCGATCTGTCGGAGCTCGATTGCGAACTGCCGCAGTTGGTCGACGTGGTTTGCAATCTCCTGGACATTCCCACGGGGGAGGACACCAAGCTGGAGGCTCTTCACACGTTGTTCACGTTGTTCCTCGAGATCAGAAACGCCGACAATCGAAGCTTCAGTTAGAAGCGATGCGTTTCTGCATAGATCCGTATCTGTGTATATTACGTTACAACAATTTTCTCATCAACAACAATTCCTATTCTTTATGTATGTTAATAAAAGTCACAACACAAGAAGCTCGTGTTATGTTGTGTGACATAACACGCGCCGCTCTTTGCGAAAGACCTTGAATTACCTTGACCCCCGGTAACCTCGGCATCCTTTTCACTCCCCTCACAAATGTGATTTGATTTAAAACTCGTCGCACGCGCAAGGCGCCTGCTGTCGCATATCGCACGGTGACGTCCGCGATGATAAAACGAATCTTCAAGTAGCGACGCTTGCGCGTTTATCGGTCGGGGAATGCCGCGCTTCCGGAGTCGCGCGATGAATCACTTGAGGGGTAAGTCACGTGTTCGCGTAATATTTATCATCATCATTCTCGTCTGTACACTTGTGAGGAGAAGGGCTGAGTTCTTGTCCGCGCGAGACTGTCGTGTACGTCAAGGTTGCGAGATGGTGAAAATTGCATTCTATTGTAGCGGCGTCTATTCGTAAATCGCTTCTACGCAGTTTCGTTCAAGAAATGCCATTGGAAAGATAAACCTGAGATCGATCTTCGTCACTTAGCAAACAATGGATCCATCGACGCCTAACCAAAGCAACACGACGGGAAACATCGACAACATCGATGAGAACAGCTGTGACGACCGAGAAAGGTTGATCAAACCTAGAAATAATTTTGCGTCATACTCCAACGAGAATATCGACGTGCGATTTCGAGTGAGTCCGAATTTATTAGCTCGTTTGAAATGATTTATCACTTCCTCTTCTTTTGCCTTCAATTTTGCTCTCTCATGTCTGTTTGTCATATCTGCTTCAATATTTTTAATGAGTAACGCGAGTATTTTGATACATGATAGTTTGTCAGAGAGTGAGTTTCGTTTGATAGAAGAAATATATTTATAGAATATTCTATTCTCACAGAACAGTGTTACCGCGAGCGTCAATGTAGAGGCTATCTCGGGTCAGCACAGAAGATTAAATATCACGGATGTTATTCCAGGAGCAACCAACTTCCTATCAACCAATTACGAGGTAATTAGTTAATCAATTGTGTCACCTTTTCTGACCTTGTTTAGAAGTGTTAGGTGATATCGGGAAAGTGACACCTTTTTATATATTTTATCTCTTTTTGTGATAACAATTTTAATCACTTACTTGTTTTGATGTTTACAGAGCCTGGACTATGATCCTTGTGAAAATAATCTTCTGCAAGATGAGGAAAGGAGCAAGGGATACAAGTTTGTTGTCAGGAAGAATTTCGCCAGATGGTTCATCTTTCTCTTAATTGGAATTTGTACCGCTCTCATAGCGTGCTTTGTAGATATATCCGTTGAGGAGTTGTCCAGTCTGAAGTACGGCTGGCTCAAGAAATGTATGTCAAATAAATTTATCTATATAAACATATGTACTGTAACATATGTGAGATAATACATGCGTTTCTTGTATCTGACAGATGTGGACCAGTGTGTGGTGGAAGGTTGCCTGTGGTTACCGTATTTTATGTGGGTGTTGCTAAATATAGGACCAGTTTTAATAGGTGCCATTTTAGTAGTTTATGTTGAACCAGTTGCCGCGGGAAGCGGTATCCCGCAGGTAAAGTGTTACTTGAACGGAGTTAAGATACCGCGAGTTGTGCGTATTAAGACTTTGGCTGTGAAAACCATAGGTGTTATATGCACCGTAGTCGGAGGCCTAGCTGGAGGCAAGGTAAGCGAGTTTAAATCGCTATTCTATGTATTTGTCGAACGTAAATTGTTTAAATTTTATTTTATATTTGCACGCAGGAAGGTCCTATGATTCACTCTGGTGCTGTTGTGGCCGCGGGCATTTCTCAGGGCAAGAGCACCACTTTTAAGAAAGATTTGAAAATATTCAAATATTTCAGAGAGGATCATGAAAAGCGAGACTTCGTGGCTGGGGGCGCCGCGTCCGGAGTATCGGCCGCTTTTGGAGCTCCCATTGGTACGTCTGTGTGTGTGTGCCATTAAATGAATTATAAAATATTAATGCTCTCTTGAACAGAATTGAAATAAATTGCATTCTTTAGGCGGAGTTTTGTTCAGTATAGAAGAAGGAACCAGCTTTTTCAATCAGAGTCTTACCTGGAGAACGTTTTTCGCTAGTATGATTACCACATTCACTTTAAACGTGGTTCTGAGCGCGTATCACGGACATCTCGGCGATCTCTCGTATCCGGGCTTATTGAATTTGGGAAAATTCGACTCGATGCCATATCAGATCTACGAAATTCCTCTGTTTATGGTAATGGGCACGTTCGGCGGATTACTCGGCGCTCTTTGGAATCATCTCAACTACAAGATCACATGTTTTCGTTTGCGGTTCATAAGGCAAAAGTGGCTGAAAGTCGTCGAAGCTATTCTGGTTGCGATACTAAGCGCGACAATGGGATCGCTGATGATATACTTCGTGAATGATTGCAAACCATTGGGTAACGATCCTACCAAGTTCCCGGTTCAAATGTATTGCGGGGAAGGACAATACAGTGCCGTTGCCGCTTTGTGGTTTCAGACTCCCGAGAGCAGCGTGCGGTCGTTGTTTCACGATCCTAAAGGTGTGTAACGTGCGATAAAAACTTTTAATTAACATCAAGACACAACATGTTATCACGTCTTCGCAGGATCTCATAACGACATAACGCTGGCCATATTCATTGTGTTGTACTTCTTTCTCGCTGCCGCTACGTTTGGCCTCTCGATGTCAAGCGGGCTTTTCATTCCATCCCTGCTGATCGGAGCCGCGTGGGGTAGATTAATTGGATCGGGTCTCTTGAGGATATGCCCAGATTGTGTAAGCCACAAATTTGAGCGCGCGCACACACTGAATTGAAGTAATCAATGTAATATTTCCTCTCATCACAGGAAGTATTAGACCCCGGCAAATATGCTTTGTTAGGTGCTGCCGCACAATTAGGAGGAGTGGTCAGAATGACAATAAGTCTAACTGCGATATTGATAGAAGCCACACAGGGTATATCCTTCGGTCTTCCTGTGATAATAGTCCTCATAATGGCAAAATGGGTTGGCGATTTCTTTAACGAGGTATAAATGTGAAAAATATTAAAAATCTAAGTATCTAAATACTTGAAATATTTAAATATTAAGTACAAGGGCGATTAATGAGTGCCTAAAACGCGACGCACGGATAACGATAGATAAACAAACGATGATGAGCCGTCGTTTGACTTGTTTGTTCTGACAAATGAAACTTGTCATCAGCAATATAAGATCACTATCTATGAGTTGTTTTATCAATTGCCCCACTGCTCTTAAAAGCACTAGGCGCTTTTGTAGATGTATTTAATGATAAAAATTTATTCGTCTCAAACAGGGAATTTACGACATTCACACACAAATGGCCGGAATCCCGTTGCTTCCGTGGGAACCGCCTCCGTTGTCAAATAACATCTACGCGAGTGAGATAATGAGTCATCCGGTGGTGTCTCTAAAAACCGTTGAGAACGTAGGACACATTGTCGAACTTTTAAAATGCGTTACCTTCAACGGATTTCCTGTAGTCGATCCACCGAGCAGCGATCAGGTAACGAAGCATTTGCAAAATTTACCTAGTGTTTCAACTATGATTTAACTACGTCATCTTTGCAGGCCGAAATAAATTCTTACGGACGATTCAGAGGTCTGATATTGCGTTCCCAATTGATAGTGCTATTAAAATACAAGCTATTCAACGAATACATGGAGATTTGGGATAAATCGTTAAGCATAAAAATGTTTAGAAACGAGTATCCGCGATATCCAACCATTGAGCAAATAGCTATCACAGATGAGGAAAAAACGTTTACAATAGATCTGCGACCTTTTATGAATCCCTCGCCCTATACGCTTCAACATGTTAGTAAACATTTTGTTAAAAATACAAAAACTTTAATAAAAGAAACAATACGAGACTTGATATTTGATACTTTCGCGGCGTGTTGTATCAACATTTGAAGATGTTTTGAACCGCGTTTTCCAATTAGTGTCATTTTTATATCTGATATCAGTATCAGATTGCTCTTGAAATCTTGAAGTGAACTGAAGTGTTTACGAAACGTTGATATAAAAATGACACTACGCGGTTTAAAAACCCGAAAAACATCTTCAAATGTTAATACGAGACTCATTAGATTTTTCTTTCAGTCCGCAACACTGCCAAGAACATTCAGACTCTTCAGGGCGCTAGGATTACGTCACGTACCTGTGGTAAATGACACAAACGAGGTAAATTTCTAGCACAAAGATCAGAAATCTAAAACGCTCTTGCGCATCTAACATGTGACGTATTTCAGGTGATCGGTATAATCACGAGAAAAGATGTTGCCAGATTCAGAATATGGAAACATCGGGGAAGAATGGGATTAGACGAACTTTTCATCACTAACAAGATTTGAGTTCTTGTTTTATCATGTTTGATATAGTGATTCTGCCAAAGCTTTTTTATATTTCAACATGTTCTGTTGCATATAGTTAAAAAATTTATTTTTTTTACAGTGGACACATTTTGAATATATGTACATATATGCTGATATATATTGCTAGTGAGGCTAGGAAATGTTTACAGCAGAACATGCGTAGCACAAATTTGTCTCTTTTGTGACGGAATATATAAAACAATGCATAATTTTTTAAAGCTTTCGTACGTAAGAAAGATTACTATGTAAGGTTCAATACTCGTAGCATGAGTTGTGTATTGCTTACCCAAGTATTAGAAGTTTTTTAATTGTTAACAAACAATTCCCACCCGAGCCATGACCAAAGTTTGAAAAAGAGATACACGGGAAGAACAACTAACAGTAAGAGAAAATAATATTCACACGATGGTGTGTACATATTTGAGTAGTTTTCATGTGTACGATCTTACTCTCTCATTCTCCCATGAAGCCAGGCTAGATGTCCTCTCGTATGTAGGTTAATTTTATTTTGACCTCGCAGTTTTATACGTATGTACAATCTGAAACAAAAGTATTACATCTAGTGTACAATAAAAATGTTTGCAAGAGATTTAAAAACTTGGAGGTTGTGCAACTTTGCTCGTATGGGTTCTCCAAGTTTTTAAATCTCTACACATACATATATTGTAATTAAATCAAATATTCATGTGGGAGTAATTCAGTTACAAATGTAACAAAACTTCAAAAGATGGAGTAAAGTGTATCACACAAAAGGTTTTATGTATTACATTTTTAAATAATAAAAGAAAAATATTGAAAGTTACATCTTTTGGATTTCAATGTGTAATAAATTTTGTAAATATAAAAAAAAATATTACAATATTTTCAATTGTAATAATATTAATTTTCAATATCACACAAATAAGTGTTATCTTGATATTGAAACACTTATCTAAATTGTGAAATACGATTTGATAATGATCAAAATAATTGACAAAACAACTTTGAATTTAAGCGCTTTTTCAATCAAGTAATACAGTTTTTCTTTAAAAAAAAAACGTGTCTGACAAATTTTTATAAAAATTCTTTGAGAAAACGTTCAAAAAAGATTACGTCTTGACCCACTTACACGGTCAGACAGTCTCGGAGTCCTGATGCGTATGGCGAATTCCTCCGCCTATTATTCCACCGTCTTGGTCGCGAGACATATACGTTAGCGTTTTAAGACGCGACTCTCCCGAAGAATACGGAGCACAGAGGCGCCGGCGGGCGGTCAATAGTTTCGCGGGTCGTACACCTGTCTGTCGCGAAGTTGCAGACGATAGTAGGAAGGGGTTATGGTCAATAAACGCAACCACGTCACGCGCAGCCTATCGGCGACGACCCCGCTTGGCCCCTTAAAGTGGCTCCGAACGAAAATCTTACATGTCGGCCGATACCGCCTTTGTGCGTTTGTCCGTGGGATAATTCCGAGAAGAGGAGAGCGCATAGGCGGAAGACGCTGCGCGTCGTGCCCGTCGCTCTCGGGGGAGGTCGCCGACGTGACGCCGGAGTCGGGAACTCCGGGGCCGGCCGATTTCTCGTCAGGGTGAGTTGATCGTGCGTTTTAGCGAATCGGCCAAAATACATCCGCCATTGTTGTTGATTGGCGCGGGGCGCGAGGGGATCAGTCGTCGTCGGGCGGCCGTGAAGACGACGACGACGGCGTTCTTACCTCGACGCGCGTGCGCGTATGCGCGCGTCCTACGCCAGACCAGGCACGTTCTTCTTTCGAATTTTCTACTTACAGACGCGTTACACGCGCACACGGGAGCGGGGAAGCGGAGGAACGGGAGAGAGCGATAATAGTTCGCACACGTGAACCGAAGATATCGCGAAAGTGCAAAAGCCTTATGCGTGCGCGTGATGCGTAATTTTGCGAACGGCATTATTTCCACTTCCACGACGCTCGGCGAAGACTCGGCCTTGCAAGCAATTATGTTCCGATTGACACAATGCGGAGCATTTAAATTCCATCTTCGTGCAATTGGCTCGCCGTGAAAGATGTAAAGACGTATCTTAAGTGTATCGTCTATTAGGTATCTGATTGAATCTTATTTTTTTTCTTTTGTTGCGTCGCAACATTTGTCACAATATGATTGTCTGTTGCAGTGGGTTTTCCTCGCAGAGGCTACTCTGAGGAAGTGGCATCTCTAAATAAGCAAAACCAGCTGTGACCGGACCAAGTGGAAAACTGCCAAAAGGATCAAGCGTAGAGCTTGATTGGTCCATGTATCTGGTTTAGATAAGTTTTGCGAGGAAACGGATATAGACAGGACGCGTATGAGGAATGTAATCAATGCTCATTGTATCACCGCGTACCTGTAAGCTAGAGATCTAACTTCGAGACAGTGTAGGGAAATGCGAGATTATAGATGTCAGAAACAGGGGAGGAACGTGCAGTTAGATTGTTTACGGCTGCGGAGATAATGAAGAACGCCAGAGCCAAGGAAACCGAGGAGCAAGCGGCGATAAGGAGGATGCAAGAGGCCCAGCGAATGGCTCGGCACCGTGCAAAGAAAAAGCGTTGTCTCGACGAGAGCCTTGCGCGAGAGATCTCAAAAATCGCGGAGCTGTCCAAGATGCCGCCTCCCGATCCGGCCGCCTTAGCCCAAATGTCGGAGATAAATATGAACAAGATATCCGCGGAATTGAAACAGATGATGGAGAGAGGAAAAGTACCTGAGCATATAGTTCAAATGGCTCAACTTGCAGAGTTTAGCAAAATGAATTCCGAGTTAAACAAGATGTCGCAGGACATGGCAAAGAGATACGAGATGGAAAAGATGGCTGAATACGCCAAGACCACGGAGTACATGAAGATGCAGGAAATCGCGAAGATGAACGAGATGGTTAAGCTCACGGAAATGGCCAAGTATAACGACAACATCAACAAGATAAACGAAATGGCCAAGATGAACGAAATGATGAAGATGTCTCAGATGGCCAAGATGGAAGTGCAGAGAATGAACGAGCTGGCGAAGCTGAACGAGATGGTGAAGATGACCGAGATGGCCAAGTACAACAACGACATCACGAAGCTGAACGAGATCGCGCAGATCAACGAGATGGCGAAGGAGATCGCCAAGATAAACGAGAAAACGAAAATGAACGAGATGATGAAAATGGCGAATATTCAGAACGACATCAAGATGCCCGAGTACTCGAAGATGGCGAACGAGATGGCGAAACTCACCGAGTTGGCCAAACTGAACGAGATCACGATTACGAAGCTGAACGACCCGCCGCCGCCGCCAACACCCGCTACGACAATGCCGAAGATACCGGAGATTCCGCCACCCCCGCCACCTCCACGTATTCCCGAACCTGTGATCACCGTGCCAAATCCCAGGAATCTGCAGAACGTGCAGACCGTACAAGTGGCGCAGGCCAGCCCGTCCAGCATGATCAACTTCTCGGCCGTGCCTGGCCAGAACAATTACGGCAAACTGTTGATGATCATCGAGGAACTCGGCAGGGACATTCGTCTCTCCTACGCGGGCAGTCGCAGCGCCGCCGAAAGGCTGAAGAACGGGATTCAACAGGCCCGGGTCGCCGTGCGGGATTGCCTGCTGGAGACCCAACACAACGCGCAACAATGATCTGCTGCCGACGAGCTAGCTAGTGATTAGACTACTTCTAGCCTTCTATTATGTGAAGAGATATATGCTTTGCGCGAGTAACGCTTAGAGTTTGAACTTGGGAAAAATAATAAATAAACGCGAGGGTGTATACATACTTAGAGCGAGCATTTCGCGCGTTTTTTTTCAGAAACCGAAGTCGTCGTTTCCATTTTGTTTGTTGTGTCCATCTCGCAACGCGACGAAACACATAAATACAACAATTTATATAATTCCACGCTTGATCTACGTATGTATGCCGTACGTTGGAAAAAAAAAACAAAAAAAAAACAAAAAAAAACGACGGTTGTCGACAACTTCCTAACTTTTAAGTTGCAATTTAGACGTACATAGAGAGAATGGGTACCAATTTGTATACACTAAGTATACTCTATTTATAGAGAATCTTGGTTTATATATTTTATAAAAAAAAAAAAAAGAGAGAAAGAAAGGTGCGCCCCTGTCCGGGTAAACTAGCCGCGAACGGGGGGGCGAGGACGAGTATATTGCAAATCTTTAGTATACGTTTCCAGTGAGTGAAGACGAGAAACAAAAATACAGAGAGAAAAAAATAAGCTTTTCAGATGACATGTACCTAATGGAAAGTATAATCCCGTATAAAAATATATCGTTAAATAAATAAAAAATTTTGTACAACACAAGGTTTTATGATTGTCTTCTCTCCTCGCCGCAGCGGTCTTTTAAAAATGCGAATCGATACAAGATTCGATCTGTACGTTTTCTCGATAAGTTCGATTTGATTTTTTCCTCGGAAAAAAAAACGCGTCAGTTCGGTGTAGAAGGTGTAACACGCGGTGTAATTTTTTTTCGGAACTACGTAGCCCAACTCCGCGTGCGCGAAACCGGTTTGTGTAGTGTATCACCGACAGAGTGTGCGTGTCGTCGTGGTCCTGAAGTAATTGAATATTTGCATATTTCATGTTTGTCGCGCCGCAATCGGCCGTGATACACACATTATTCGACACCGCACAGTCTCATGAGTCGCTCCGCCGAACGTGCTTCACACAATATTTAAGGTTTGTAAGAGCATAATTGTACGGGATTCGTTAGGGTGGGGGAGTTTTGGTTAACCTTTTTTTTTTTTTTTTTTTTAAGGTTAGCTTTTGTATTGATTTGTGTTTCTTCTTCATAGACTGTCCTCTTGTCATGTCTTGTTTGTTTGCTAAAAATGAATTTGAACGATTTGAAAAAATTTGTAACATCAATAATTGGGGTTGAACCAAATCCAGACAATCAAAGATTATCCGATTATTTCTCAAGGTTTAAAATTCAGAGATCGTCGACTCCCCCTCTCACGCCGTGCAAGATGGCAAAGCAACGCAAAAACGTGGCGGTTACTGCGAAAATGTCGGAGCCGTTGTTAACGATTCCGAATCCAAGGATTTCCAAGCAAACCGTACCTGTATCTTCCGTAGCTGCCCAATCGAACTACGTAAAATTGCTACGCGTCATAGAGCAGTTAGGTCGCGACCTCAAACCCTTTTATACTGGCAGCAAGCTGCGCGAAACGATGCCTAAGGTCGAACGAGACCTCGTGAAAGCGTGTCGTCTAGTCCAACAATGTCGTAACGAGGCTATAAAAAGTGCTAAAAAAGGGTGCAACAATGTCTAAAACGACAAGTTTTCGAGTACCAATCAAGCTCAAAGAGAGTTATTGCTGCGTGGGAAGTCCGTTTGTACAAAATATATTCTACAATTACAACGTTTACTTAGTCTAGATGAAGTCATGGAAGGATGTGTTCCGATTGTCGACAGTATTGATTCTACTACCTCGAATTTTGACCAACTCAGAGAGTATTATATTAAACAAAGAATAGTCTAAGATAATTGTAACAAACAAACACAGACACACACACACACACACACACAGAGTTTTTAATCTAAGCATCAAAGCGCTATGTATATTTTTGTTCTACGAATCTCGATTTCAACTCTGGTAAATTAATTCAATTTTTCTTGACGATGAAAAACACAGATCGTGCTCACACTTGAAACTACTAGGAGTACTTAGATTTCTTTCTTTTTAAGTGAAAAAAAAGCTGTGTACTGCCAAAAATGTTAGTGATAATTTGTGTATTGTAGTTTATGGACTTAAGTTTTTTTTGTAAAAGACTACATTTTGTACTTGCACTCAAAACATTTGTGTTCAAACATGAGAGAGAGAAAGAGAGAGAGTTTTTATATAATATACAGGGAATAATGTGTATACCAGGAAGTCTACTGTACCTCATATATTTAAAAAGCCTTAACGCGATATATATCATATAATTGTAGTATAAAACTATCAGTAAGACAGTTGCTAATTTTAATTGTATACAGTACAACGCAGCTTTATGAAAGAGTTTTATCAATTCTCTGGACAAGATACGATTATTATATACACACGTATATATACGTTGCATATGTTCTAGCCTGTAATGTACTAATATATTTATATATATATATATATATATAGGTATATATAGGTATATATATAAGTAGAAAGAAATACAAGAATGGTACAAATGTGTTCCTACGCTTAAAAAAAAAAAGGAATTGTAATATTATACAGCCAAAATAAATTTATATTGGACGCCTTTTTATTTCTTTCAATATTATTACACGCCTGTCTCTCCTCATCCTCGTACTTTTGTTGACTCTCTTGTTGATGAAATCATAAGATATATTAAGTGAAAAGTAAACACTGTCTATATTTCTGTTTGTGTCTCTATGATCTAAAGTTATGATGTTCAAATGCAATTCATTTTTATCTAGACACTGAATTAAAAAAAAAAAAAAAAAAAAAAAAAACTTAAAAGATGTCCGAAACTTCTTTTGTTCCAGATAAGCCGTTCAGAAATGGCAGCGGGGGTGTATGTTTCAGTTTTGGACATATTCACCACAGAATTCTCGCCGGATTCTGTCGAGTGGTGTCACGCAGAATCTTATCGGGATATATTAGCTTGCGGAACGTATAAGTTAAACGAGGGCGAGAAAACGAGTTGTAAACGCAACGGGAAAATTTACTTGCTCCGTTTGATAAACGAGGGAAAATTAGAACTGATACAGCAAATAGAGACACTAGCCATATTAGACATGAAGTGGGTTTGCACCGGGGACATTGACAACAATCAGATATATCTCTGCGTTGTCAATTCAAGCGGATTTCTGCAGATGTATCAGTTGACGAGCGAGAACGACGAGACGAGATTGAAATTTCTCACGGAAGAGAAAGTCAATATGTGTCACAAGGACATTCTGGCGCTGTCCTTGGACTGTTCCATCGGGAGAAGCTGTTTCCTGGCTCCACCCTTGAATCTGCACATCGTCGCGAGTGACAGCGAAGGATGCATATCTTATTTCAAATGGGACGAAACGGACAGTCTGCAGAGGATCTCTATGTGGCGCGGGCATGAGTTCGAGTCATGGTGCGTGAGCTTCGATCATCACGATGACAATATCATTTATTCTGGTACGTTAGAGACAGAGAGAGTCAAGAGAACGTTGATTTTAAAGAATTATAAAATTGAAGAGAAAAATAATACATTTTTTTTTTTTATTTCGTCAGAAAATTAATCAAGTAAAATATTAATATTGCGTTGAAATTGCAGGAGGTGACGACAACAAGTTTACAGTTTACGACGTCAGAATAAATTCCTGTGCTTCACACACCAGAATGCATTCCGCCGGTATAACCAGTATACACAACAACGCTCTTAGCCCGTTTCTTTTGGCAACCGGAAGGTATAAGAGGCCTGATCGTTTTCTTTTTTTTTTCTAATTTAAAGAGTTTTATACTTGCAAATAGATTTTGTTAAATATAGTTTAAGTTGCATAGTTGATTTCTGTAATTTCTAAATCAAAAATAAAACGCGAGCTAACTTGATGTTAACATTTCAGTTACGATCACACTCTGAAGTTGTGGGACAAGAGAAACTTTAATCAACCGACGTCGCAGATCGCATTTCAAAGCGGAGTCTGGCGTATACGATGGGATCCATTTAAGCACGAATATCTACTGGTCGCGTGCATGTACGGTGGTTACAATCTCGTCGATTGCAGACACGGAACAATACAATCCGTTATAGGTCACTACAATTACGGATCTCAGAGTCTCGCGTACGGCTGTGACTGGTCATTTTTGACGAAGGAAGATCTTCAACGTCTGAGTATACGTTCCGGAGACAACTTGGTAGGCACGTGTTTTTATCAAGATTGCGCTCTCTGCATATCCGCAGTCAATGTGAACTTCAACGAAGAGTAGGCAAATTGAAAAAACTTTTATCTTGGGACCCAAATAGAATAAAAAATAAAGCATTTTATGCGAACGTCCGCGACATGTACATAGAAATTTTTATATAAATGTGTACGCGAGAAGATGTACTCAAAGGATATATATGTATATTATATATGTACATATAAATAAAAAGCAATATCTACAATAGAACTTGTCTATTGTTAACTCTTTGAAAAAATTGATTTTTCAAGAAACATTTTCCATTGCTACTTATTCACTTTCACCCTCACTTTCTTCTTAAACTCTTTATTTGATAATCAAGCAACTTTTCTTTTACGCAAATAAAATCGAGAAATTTTCCGAACACTTCTGAGACATTGTACTGATACTTTATCAAAAAGGGTTGTGCAACATTTTTTAACCACACCAGTAACAGTAAAACAATTTTACTGCAACTGACAGTCCGCAGTCTGTGTAAAGTGGGACGGGAAAATGTGCACACTAGGGTATATATATTGTATTTTAAAATATTTTACTGAATAAAGATAAAATTATAAAAAACTTATAATTGTTCTTTTT
>QVOA01002834.1:0-56574 GCA_014825685.1 Pseudomyrmex cubaensis
ATGGAAAAGCAATATATTTTCCATAAGAGCAAAATGCTGAGTGGTTATCGCGTTGCGCGTAATGCGTTGCCGCGTTCTGTCTGTTTGTGTCCTTAGCGGTCTCTTATCATCTTTTGTCGGTGCGAAGAACCGATTTCGCGACCGCCGGAGATCGGTTACGTTGTAATTTTGATGACTGAAAGATGCCGCCTCGGTTGTCGGGAGCGCTGCTGATCGTGGGCCCCGGAAATGGTGAGCGGATAGTAGCGGCGGGTAACTGTCTGGCGCCGCAGGAAGGGTTTCACGTCAAGGTGTGTTGGTCACCTGGAGATAACTGTAAAATGTCATCGGCGAATGTGTGTCAGACATGAACTTGACGCCGCGCGTTCGCTACGACGATGACACCGCTGGCTGACTAGTTTACGATCGTTTTGTCAATGATGCCGGCGCGATTCTAAAAGAAAAGGAAGGAAAGGAGCAATCGCGTCCGCACATCTTGAGCTCAAGTTCGTCTGAAGCGCACGAGGAAGTATGTAAAAAAAAGTCGATTTCCGGAGGACGAGGTGGAGTCATCGGTTGCGTTTTTCTCGCTGTTTCTTTTTCTCTTTTTTTTTTTTGTTTTTTTTTTTACTTTGCTTTTACGAGAACTCACGCCGAATATTGTACACCTACAACACACAGACGTGCTGTAGGTGCGATTACGAAATTTCTTGGATAAGTCGCGATTATCAAGTATGCTTTTGGCCCGTGAAGGATATATAACGGACACTTCGTGTGTCATTCTCCGCTTTCTCGGAAAAATGAGCAATAAGTAGTTTTTTTTTAAAACGTGGGAAAAAACCAGTGCGAGTTGACGATAAATAAGAGACTTCTGTTTATCTTGATGGAAATTTCCTCTTGACATTTATGCGGTATAATTAAAAGTGTCTTCAGATGATGTTTACGCAAATAGTTTTGCATAATGAATACGTTGACTTAATTATACATTTACATTGTTTTTAGACTTACACTCTTGTTAGACAATGTTATATACTATATATTTATATTAATATAGTTATATTTACTACATATATTTTAATTATTTTTCTTTTTCCTCTTTCACAGAATTATATATTTTGTGTTGTTTGTACAAAAATTAAAATACTAATCGTATTTGTCTATTATCTTGTATTAATATATTTTACTTGAGAAATAAAGTGTTAACTTTTTCACATTGTGAAATCAAATTAATTGGAAAGGCAAATGTAGTTTATCAATTTTTAAATTCTAAATAACAACTGTGAGTCTTATACACCACAAATTTGTCCATATGTATTACAGGAAGAAATCACAAAGCGTCATGGAAGGAACAGAAGTTACATTTTTATTCCAATTTGGTCTGACACGTGATACAGTCACGGTGGACAGTAGCACCCTCACACTTAAGGCCTTGAAAGATCTCGCCTGTGATTTTATAAATACCAAGTGTCCGGAGCATGGCTTAAATCATTTGTTTGAAAGATTGATTTTATTTAAGCATGACTACAATTCTACAAATGTTTTGCAACTTATTACAAACACCACAGAAGTAGTTGATGAAACATTAGTGGAAATAGTATTGAGTGGTAAGCAAACCATTTGCCTATTTGTGTTAGCTTTTAAGTTCTATTTACAATTATTTACTTTGTATGAATTTTACAAAATTATTTCTAATGGTTTTTTAGCACAAGTGCCAAGTGAATATGTTCCCATTCGTCCTCATGCTTTAGCAGTACATTCCTACAAAGTCCCAACGTTCTGCGATTTTTGTGGTGAGATGTTATTTGGACTTGTTCGACAAGGTCTCAAATGTGAAGGTAAATTTATGACAGAAAAATAAATATTTTCTAAAAACGAGAAAAACAAATTACTAGAATATACGTAATTTGTACATTCTCACAGGTTGTGGCATGAATTATCACAAAAGATGCGTCATTAAAGTACCAAATAACTGCACGCAAGATGTGAGTCAAAGACGTCGTAGTTCAGCCATGCTGAACGTTCCGAGATCACCAAGTCAGGGTTCCACCAGCAGTCTAACCAGCATCACTGACGATAATCACAGTTCAAATAGCACAAGCCAAAATAATAGTACATTGGTATGAGCAAACGTATATCATTTGACCGCTTTAATTTTACTGTATACTATGTTGAAAGTGAATAAACATGAGATTGACATTTTTCTTATCCTTTTTTATTTATGACGTTTGCTGTATGTGTGTATGCATAAATAACTACTGTATTATAGGCAATACCAAGTATAATGGCGCCAAAACAATCCCATTCACCGTCACCGGGAGGACGGCCTGTTTGGGTTGAGCGAGAGCTAGCGACGCGCATAAAAATCCCGCACACATTTGTAGTACACACATACACACGTCCGACTGTATGCGGACATTGTAAAAAGTTGCTAAAGGGTATATTTAAGCAAGGCCTACAGTGTAAAGATTGTCAATACAATACGCACAAAAAATGTATGGATAAGATACCAAAAGACTGTACCGGCGAAAATTTGAAAGACAATTTAGGTAGAACAATTTTTTTGAAAGGATATTGAGACTAGTTTATGAATGCAGATGTATAATAATTAAAAACTGCTTGGATACACAGGCGAGTACACAGACAGCGGTGTTGGCAGCGAACTAGAAACCAAATGTGATATTAGGAATGAGGAAGCTGACGCTGACAGCGATACAGAATCATCACCTCCGCCACAAGACGTATTCACAAATGACGAGAATAAGATGCCTGAAGATTATACAGTAAGTTATTGAAATACTAATATGCTTGCGATATAAAGAATGTTCAGAAAAGTTTTATGATATCGAAATTCGTATTCTTAGGATCATGCACAAAGTAACGATGATGAGAATCAAAAGTCGCGGCCGTCAAGGTCAGTTTTTTTGTAATAACGCCGCGTTTGTAATTTTTTTTTATAAATATCTTATTTTTATAATCTTGAATTTTCTTTTTTCATAAAAAAGCTGTAGTTCAACACCAAGTAATAACATTCCATTGATGCGGATAGTACAAAGTGTAAAGCATACTAAAAGACGCGGATCTAAGGTATTAAAAGAAGGATGGATGGTACATTTCACGAATCGTGATCCAGTTGTAAGTATGCGCGAAAATAAAATATAATTTGCATCTTTCGATGAACGTGAATATTAATGATTGAGTAAAAAATATATATATAAATTAACTGCTTATTTTTCTCCTTTTAGAGAAAGAAACATTATTGGCGGCTCGATACAAAATCTATAACGTTGTTTCAAAATGAAAACAGTTCCAAATATTACAAGGAAATACCACTGGCTGAAATCACAGCGATCGAAACTGCTAAAACGCCTCGCTCATGTATGTTGTGTTCGCAAGTTAAAAAACAAAAACAAAAAAAAAACATTTAGTGCATTTTTCTTTTGTTATAAAGTTTTACCATGTAAAGCTTTTTTTCAATTAGATTTTTTACACAGCCTGTTTTACGTTGTAGATATAATGCATTGCTTTGAGCTAAAAACTGCCAATGTTGATTACTATGTCGGTGAAGACCCATCATACGGACAGAATTGCGGCCAAGTCTCTCCTCCGGAAAGCGGTATCGGAGCTCACATAGCTAGATCTTGGGAAACTACTATTAGACAAGCACTTATGCCTGTAACTGTATCGACTAGTATGTATATTTGATTTGCTGTCACGAGATTCTGTGCGAAAAACGATAGTGTAAATCATTTTTACGCTTTTGCTTTTATCATAATTTGTTATATTTTGTGCGTTCGTATCATTCATATCTGTAATTTCGCGTAATTGACTATTTATATGTATGTGACGCTGTTGTGTTACTCCTTAGAGATGCGATAGAGAGAAAATTACGTTTACATTGTTGCAGATCAAGAAGAGTCCACCGAACCCGAAGAAAACATTACCGATATGTCACAGTTATACCAGATCTTTCCAGACGAGGTTTTAGGATCCGGACAATTCGGCATAGTTTACGGAGGTGTTCACCGCAAGACCGGCCGTCCGGTCGCCATAAAAGTCATCGATAAATTGCGTTTCCCGACCAAACAGGAGGCCCAACTGAAAAACGAAGTAGCTATTCTGCAAAATCTGTCGCACAGCGGAGTAGTGAATCTGGAGCGAATGTTCGAGACGCCGGAGAGAATATTCGTAGTGATGGAGAAGCTGAAAGGCGACATGCTCGAAATGATTCTGAGCTCCGAAAAGGGACGACTCAGCGAACGAATAACCAAGTTTCTCATTACGCAAATTCTCGTCGCGTTGAAGCATCTTCACAGTAAGAATATCGTGCATTGCGACCTGAAGCCGGAAAACGTGTTGCTTAGCAGCGACACAGATTTCACTCAAGTAAAGCTGTGCGACTTCGGTTTCGCGCGAATAATTGGCGAGAAGAGCTTTCGTAGGAGCGTCGTCGGCACACCGGCGTACTTAGCACCGGAAGTTTTACGAAACAAAGGCTATAATCGTTCTTTAGACATGTGGAGCGTCGGTGTTATTATTTACGTATCATTAAGCGGCACGTTTCCATTCAACGAAGAAGAGGATATCAATGAACAGATCCAAAATGCTGCCTTTATGTATCCACCGACTCCGTGGAAGGAAATTTCCAACGAAGGTAAAGATCAAGCTTTCGTCTATTTTTGTTTGTTTTTAACGAATTTTTAATACATTTTCGCACAAAAATATGTATTATTTTCTAAACATATAATAATATAATAATTATTGTGTGTTTTTCTATCTTTAGCTATTGATTTAATTAACAACCTTCTGCAAGTTAAGCAGAGAAAAAGATATACCGTGGACAAAAGCCTGCAACACGTGTGGTTACAAGTAAGTATACGTACGCATTTAGTTTACATCTGGCTTGCATTTTGTCTTCGGATTATTTGTACTATTAAAAATCTATATATATATATATATATATATTTTTTTTTTTTTTTTTTGAGGAGAAAGTTGGCTATCGCTATTTGACTCACGAGAGCGATGATGCACGTTGGTTGGCATACAGTAGTAATCAAGAGGCATGACAGAACTGTTCGTCTGTGCTGAACATTGAAACATTACCAACTTCCTTGTCGATCCACAAAGGCTGGGCTCGATGTGCTCGAGCTACTTTACGGCGATTCATTCGTGCCTGACTCCCCGTAAAAGTACGTGAAAATTAGTACAAGCTTGTCTTTCGGCCAATATCCCGAATGTGTCGTTCTTTGTACTTAACAAATCGTTACTGATACTCCAAGTTGCATTTCGGGATACTGTTGTTCCCTTTGGCATTACTACTTAAACGTAATATTCAGAAAAAACTTCCATAATTTTAATATATTCTCACAAAATATATAGTAAAAAGATTTCAATTTACAATTATATATTACATGTAGGATATGTATTATATATATAAGGAATAAGTACCTATAAAAGTACCTATAAACATTTTATATATGATTTTATTCGGGAACATTTTGTTTTTGTTTTTTGATAAATATTTGTCTTTTTTGATATATATTTGTTATCTTTTTAAGATATCTATTCTTCCAAATTTTATTGATAAAGATATTTATATAATTATGATTTTCACATGTGAATTATTGTAATAAGTTACATTACAATGTAGACATTTTGTTACTTGAAGTGAATAACGTTATATTTGATAGAAAAGTGATATTTTTTCTAAATTTATTGATGTTTTAATGTCTTTATTTAAACAAACTCTTGTTTTTGTTAAAAATATTTATTGGCTTAGAAATGTGAACAAAGTTTATATTGATAAAATTAATTTATGCATTTATACACTCATTATCATTCCAAGGTTATTTCAAAACAAATATAAAGAAGTTATTGAGATATTATATATTTGTAGATCTGCTAATTTATAATGCTTGAATTAAGAGATGCTTATAAATTCTTTTACATTAATGTATAATTATATATTCGTAATTTAAGATGCAGTTACATGCAGCTAAAAACAATTTACTCTTATACAATAAAATTCGTATGAAAAATATAACCGTGCATAGAATATTATAAAAAAAGTATTGATGTAATATTTGATTGCGATGCAGTGATTTATTTTAAGAATCTCTAAAAATTTTATATGTATAATATATTTATATAAATTATATATGTGACATCTCTAATTTTAATTTTTACTAAATTAATATATTGTATGAGAAAATTTTAATATATTATTGTGAAAACAAGATCTGTGCATATCCGAATCTCAATCATATTTTTAATTACTATTCTATGTACGGTTACAAATAATATATTTACTATTGTTAGAGAATTAGATTATATATAATTTAATAATATACACATATTGATATTAATATTAATATATTAATATTAATGATCTGATAATTTTTGCTGCAGAACACATTTTGAAAATATTCCTATATATTATTTTACATTTAAAAGTTTTATGTATACACATATTACACTTCAATAGTTTTATAATTTTAATAATATTATTGTAAATTTTTAAAATAGACATTCCAATTTAAAACGATGATTGTGCATCAGTCAATATGAAACAAGGTTGACTTAGTAAATAGCAAAGAAATTTAAAGTTACACACACTCACATTTATATTCTAATAAAATATATTTAAAAGATATTAAGATATTGCAGAAAAGGTTGTTATACTTAAGTATTTGAGAACAAAAGAACGTAATTCTCAAGCAGTTTTTATTAAACGAAATTGTGAAATGTATATTAGAGAGATAATATCGTAATAGAAATTGGCTTTATATCGTTATATGTAAAATATATATATATATATATGGCCTATATACTTTTAACAATTAATAGTGCATAGAAAAAAGTATTTCATTGTACATTATATATCATGTGTAGCGATTTTTCTATTTCCCAACAACAGACATATACATTCAATGATATTATACAGAATATAATAAACCTAGAGGTAGTCAATATCTGTAATATAACAGAATAATGCATAAATAGGCATTGACACACACATATACACACGCATTAATTGTTATATTTTATAACAACTTTTGAAAGTTTGTTGTGTATCTTATTCATAAAAGTTTTCGTATATATATATATATAATGTAGATTATTGTCTCAATGCGTATATATTACATACTTTATTACATATTGTACTTACAAATTATATTAACTATACAAGCGTACGTTTAACATTCCGTTTGTGGAAATGCTTTTACAATACTCAGCGATGCATTTAAATTTCCTTCTTACATATATAAAAAAAAGAAGCTTTAATAGGAAAAAGTAAAATTTATTGTGGTTTCTTGTACCTAATATTGTGCTAATCTTGTGCTTACACGCGTTCGTAATAAGGCAGGATAATATTACGTATATATGTATATTTAATTACATATAAGCAATGTTTAATATTCAAAATTTGATATTGGCGCATGACTACGTTTACACGCACTGGTAAAACCATTTTAATAACAACCGAAGTTATGAAACTGGCCAATCACAGTCATTCTATTCTTTACAGGAATACTTATGATTTGTTAGTTTCGTGAAAACGGTTGTTATTAAAACGGTTTTATCAGTGCGTGTAAACGTAGTTCATATGCGTATATTGTTCATTTCGGAAAAATATTATGTGTATCGTTTTTTTTTAACCACGAAATGCATTTAAACAAGATATAAATTATTTGTTATTGTACGTACTTAGTGCCAGGTGTAAGCGAACAATTTACATGTTATAATTCTCTTTTCCCTGTAGGAGCAATTATAACTAACCAAGCGACAGCAATGCGACTAATGTAAAAATGCGTCTCTCTTTATAACGATACTTTGCAATAAATGTTATAAAGAGAACGCGGAACACATTTTGCGTAGCGAATGGTAGATATGTACTTATATTCATTTTCTCGAATTCGCAATTTTATAACAATTTTTCCGTAGAGATGAACTATATGTAACTATAAATAACAAAATAAACGATATTATTCGTTTCGACGACTTTTACATCTTTCTCTGGATGGAACAGAAAATTTTGCTAAGGAACTTGACTTGGCACGTTACTTAAAACGCGCATTTTTCTTTTAAGTTTCTTTTTATTTTATAGAAAAAAATCACGTTAATATCATGCGGCGATATGTCATGAGAAATGTAACTAAACAGCTCTTTCTTCCGGCAACTGTTCCCAATGCGTGATCACATTGACGTGTTCCTGAAGTAGACGCAAGACAACGCGCTTAGAATATGAAGTGTGATTTGAAAGTGTAAAATCCATAAAATAAACGCGCAACATTTGCATTTTTGATTACTTAAAATTATGTTAACGCAAGGCAGGTTTTACGTTCTATGTGCTGTGATAATGTTGGTGGATTTCAACACAGCGGACTGGGTGGACTTGCCGCAATTTTCGGACGAGAACAAAATTTATAGGTAAGGTGACACGTTGTACGTTATTGTCAAAAATTGTATTAAATAAACATTTTGTTCTCTTTTTTTTTCTTTAAGGATACCTCCCGCACAGTACAATCAGTTTTACAAGTTCAGACGAGGCGATACGGACGTAGTGTTTCACTTTTCTGATGATCGAAACGGCAGTCAGTCTCATCGTCGTCTTGTTAAGATCACACACGCGGCGAACGATAAGAAAACGGAGATCAAGGAATCAGGTTCGGCTTCAGTATCGAGACAATTGTCAAACGTGTTTCGCGATCGAATCAGCGACGATTCCAGCGAGACAAGTAAAAATCGCACTACAATAAACGATAATGCTGCGACTGAGGTAATATAGATGTTTTATTTCTCAAATAATTTGTGTTAAATAATACAAAAGTCGTGTAACAAAACAATGTCGTATAGAACTTACTTAGTAAATACGGCATTTCAACAACAACAACAACAACGGCTACAATACTTAAGACTCTCCCCACTCAACCATCATCGACTACAACACACAAGCAGAATATTACGCGAGATGAATACTGCAATGACACATTGAAACAGGACGATACTATATTTCAGTATTTGCCCGTAGACATATTTAAAAGTGTACATGACACGCTGCAATCGCAGCCGGTTTCGTTTGAAGGAAAGCTCCATTTCCTTAAAATGTTCGAGAAAACGTTAATGTCAGAAATAGGTGAGTGCGTTACTTTGTTTGTTTGCACTATTCTCCGCACGCTGATCGACGATTTTGATCTGTTTGAAATTTTTGTTCATCGACGACAGAATCTCGTCTCGCCGCTGCCATGTCGCCCAGTCGAAAAACGAGAGGAGCGGAGTATTATGGACACGGTTATGACGATCACGATGAACATTCAGTAGGATTCCCCTCGATAGAAGGCGCGCTGATGGCTATATCTTTTCTCACCTTTGCGGTTTATCTTGTTCGTCTAGTTATGGTGAGAGATATTTCGTTTTTTTTTTACAAGTTCTTATGTAAGATGCTATTCTTCTGTCACAATTATAAGAGATTGTATGGTGGCAACCATACAATCTCTTTGTTAACTTCAAAATAAATCTATAATACTCTATTTTCTCTTCAGCGCATTACTCTAAACAAATTCTTTTCAGCTTCTATTCCGAAATATGAACAATCCTATGACTACCACAACTGCCGCTACAGTATTTCTCGGTAAGAGAAAAAGATCTATTGATCTTGATGACGACACTGCTAGAATACTTAATAACATCAACGCTTTCGTTCCTGATCTTTGAATCACAACAAAAGCGGTCTGTTATATTTTTAGTAAATCAGCTTGTTATGTAAAAAGAAGTGGAATGATATACATCTACGTGTTAACCCAAATTTTCGTAATTAAAATGTATTACTCGATAATTAGCGCTATTATTATCGGCGCTATTATTAGTATTATTATCATTGTCAGCATACTGAGCAACTTGTTGCTTCGAAATAAACGGTCGTTATAACTTAGCCTGTATATCTACCGACGGTGTTGACATAATAAAGGAAAGCGCGTCGGCGTAAGTTCCCACGGGTCGTCGCAGTGGCAACTCGCGCAGCGTTTCCAAGAGACACGCTAGGTTTGCTTTATCTGTTTGATATACATTGGTATGTTTTTGATGTGGGATAACAATATTTTGCGATAACAAACTGGACCACGTCGCGTTGTAGAGATCAAGAGACAAGCAATACGGATGCTGACACCAATTACTTGTTTCAAGTATCAATCTTTCCACTTCTTTCTGCGTTTCAACGAGAATCGCCCGATCTGTGAGTTCGCTCGACGTTCTTTCAGTCCACTGAAAAAACAATTTTCAACGTAAATGTATATCTCGTCGATCACATTTTTATTATTTTGCAAGTAAGTCTTTATTCTTACCTCGAATAATAAATTACATATTACATATGTAACGTCTATAAAAGGTGTTATAACGTTGTGCAAGATGGAGAGCAATTCCGTATTATTTCCCAGAAAAATCGTGTCCTTTACTATGTGCAAGCAATTTTCCGACAATAATATGTTCAAGGATTGTTCCCATTCCGCTTTGATCAAAGTCTCATCTTCAACAGGACGCAACACAAATTCTGTGTTAAGCAATTTTCTCAGTAGTTCATATCGTTTTAAAGCCATTCCTGCAAGTTGAATATTCATTATATCACTTTGATGAAACAATTTTGTTTTTTAAGAGTTAATTGTAATATCTTTATGATCAGCACCGATTTGAGTGCCACCCTCTCCTATCGTTGTGGTAACGAGAGCTGTTTTCGCCAGAAAAGTCAAGGTTGGATTCATATAAATTGCAATATTAATAGCAGGCACCGCTATTTGCATAGTTCTCTCAGACAGCAAATGTCCCTTGATATTTGAATAATTCGTTAGTTTGAGTTCTTTGTGTCTTTGTTTGAGCCTTAACGTGTTTGACGAATCGATCACAATCAACTCATTATGCGGTTTTAAAGATTCTAATATCTCTTGTTTGACTTTCTCGCTATTGTTGCTGTTGTAAACACACCATGTTAGAAACACGCGTAACATATTTTGGAATATGTTACGAATGTGATGTGATTTTCTTGATACTTCATTATTTATCAAGAAAAAAAAACTTACCTTTCACTTTCAAGCATCAATATTTGCAACGACTTAGTGACGAAACTCTTGAATCGTTGATAATCCTTGACCAACGAATCGAGCGTATATGGTTCTCTTGGCTTCGTTTGAATTCTCTCATTGATTAACAAAGCAACGATATTGATTGGCATAAGCACAGTATTCTTCTTGTGTGTCTCTATTATAAAGTAAGCTATGTTCTCTACGACCGAGGATGGAATTTTGAAAGAAGGTTCCAGAATTTTTTTCCTGCGATATTTTGCGTCTAAAAATTGGCGAGCAGATATTGGCTCTCCGATGTTAAAGAAAATACGACCGTGAGACGCGGGTTTCTGCAGGATGGAAAGCGACCGGACAAGTCCGGTTGTGCTTTCCTTTGGTTTTGGAACTCCTAACATTTCGTAAACAAACAATAATTCTTCAGGCGGTCGTTCGTAACTGATACTCATGGGTACGAAATGTATGTCCGGTACGTCGCCTTGAAGCAAACTCTCCAAAATGATAGAAAGAAGACCTGTGCGTAGTAAAAAAAAATATATAACATACGATATTTTGTTGTATAAGATTTTCTCAAGTCAAATTTAATATTCGTACAATGTTCAAGACTGTTTTGTTTTATCGCTTACCATATTTCGGCACTGTGCTTTTTTGACTACGACTCCGAGTGCCCTCGATGAAAAATTCTATCGCCCTATTGCTGTGACTAATGATGGTATTTATGTACGATCGGAAAATTTGCTTGTACAATGGATCATTGGAGAAACTGCGTCGTATGTAAAATGCTCCAGTTTTTCGCAATATTTCACCAACTATTTTCATATTGTAAAAGTCCATACCAGCCGCGATATTCGGTAACGCCATGTCGTAGGAAAAAAGAATGTACGACAATAAGATGAAATCCAAGTAGCTTCTGTGAGACGGCACGTAAACGTACTGTATCTGGGAGATTAGCATTTCCTTTTTCAAGTTTGTAAGAGTGGTTTCATTTATGTATATTCTCGAAAACATTCTCTTCATTGCTTTTGTAATAAAAATACCTGAAATATTTATTTTTAAATGCATCAATGTATTAAACAAAACTATAGTATGTATATATGTTATACTGATTCTATAAGGTGTATAAAACTATGATATATATGTATGTGTGAAAATATTACATAATATATATTAAAATACCCAGCCAACGAACTGTTGCTAAATCTGCTTTACTAGCCATTTCATTTATCATTGCACGAGCTCTTTTCTCAACATCTTTAAGTTTAGCACCTGTTGTTTTTACTATCAAAGCAATTGTAGCTTTGACTGAAGTGTCTGTCAAAACTGATTGTATCACTTTATCTCTACTATAAACTAATTCGATTGGCAACATATGGGGTAGCAAAGGATCCAAGGGGCGCGTTGCCCATAGAAAATCACAGTCCTTTCTTCTCTCCTCCAACAGATCCACAAATTTTCTCTGTTCCATCTTTTCTGATATTTCCACTCAACAACAAGTGAATAAAATGATTTGCTGACTGTCCTCCGTTATTCACATGTAGTCACGATGTAAAAATATAATATCAATGTTTTCTGTATCATTTAGAAGCTACTTAGTGATATCAAACACGACCTTCTTGAACATTTGCATTTGCACAATTTACTTGCATAGTAAATTATATGTCACGTAAGATTTTGTCTTTTACACGCAAATGTTACAAGTACAGCTGATAATAATTTATTATCTGATTAGATACACATGATGATACCTACAAATTAGAAATATTGACGTAGAAGAACATAAAACAGAATGGATTAGATTCTTTTTCTACAAGAGAGAAGTACTCACTGTTTTTAGCGTGAACAAGTCATTAAAAGTCATTGATAAGAAACAGTCATTAATAATGAATTCCAAGTTTTTACGAAATACGTAATCAGACGTTGTTACTTACTCGCTAGGACATGCGCATTTACGTATGTTTGTAAACATACACATACATATAACCTACACTACAGTACCCACTTATATAGGCATGCGCATTGTAGCTAAAAGTATGTACATAATTGCGGAATTACAGAAGACAAAGTTGGACAGAGATAGCTTCTATCTCACAGATAGGTATTGGACTCATCAACCAAAGGAGTGCCAGTATTGTCAGGTTGGTTTCAAGTGTATATGCATCCAAGGATAGCAGTACGTAACTAATATTTGTTAGTCATAAAAAAATCTATCGAGTTTTACGTAATTTTATGACTTTACGTCGCATTCAGAGGAATGTCCACATCACTGGTGTACAAAAGCTTGGAGTTATTGGGCTTCGAAAAAGATTCGAATAAAGGTTAGTTTATTTCGATTGTACACGTGTGTAGATTGTAGAATATGATTGTAACAGTAAATTACGCACGTGCATTTGTAATCAATGAATAATGTATATATAAAATTATGTATGTATAAAACAAGATGAAATAAATTGCAGCACAAAAGAGAAAGAAAAAACGTAAAAATATCAAATATGAGGGAGTCTGGGATCTAATTCCTCCTAAACATAGAATTATTTCCAAAGATGATGAGACAGGTTAGTACAATTATAATTGGCACGAGGCACTACAGTGCCTCTTGATCTTATATGTGTAAATATAAAATTATTTGCATATGTACTTGTATGCAATATAATATTTTGTTTTTTTTAGATCCTGATATTCCTATAGGCAGATCTAGCAAGATTACTGTTTATGAAACACAAAAACGTCTGGCAGCTCAAGAAGATCCTACTGAGAAAAATGTAAAACTACTTCTGTCATTGTGCAATAATCGATTAGATTCCAAAACAACTAGTACTGTAAGTAAAAAATTAACATTAGAAAACAATGTAATAAAAAAAAGCAAACAAGCAGCATTGCATTATCATGCAATTAAAACTTCCCATCTTTTAAAATTTTTTATGTAAAAATATGTATAAAATAAACTTGTTTTAGTTGTTGCATCGTGCTGTAGGAAGGCGATACACTCAACAACAAGAGAAACCTAAAGAATCTGAGGCCACAGCTTTCACCGAAGAAGATTTCAGGAAATTCGAACAAGAATATACAGAGTAAAACTAATCTCATGGTATTATTAGATATAAAATATAGTGCGATGTGCAAATAATTGAAATTGCAATTTGAATGATCAGCAATGTTTGATAGCGATCGTCAGAAAGGAAAAGTGATATTAATATTAACCCTCATTTTGTTTCTGTACTATACTATCTGGGTGATTGGGTTGCCATTTATTGATGATGACAGATTGAGATCTCTGTTCTACTCCTATAATCTAGCCCTGATAGTTCCCGCGAGTTTCGGTTTAATTTTTATTGGCGGTTTAATACTCTTTACTGTATATCATATAAGACCATATTTGTCTTCTACAAAAGCAAAGAAAATGGAATAACATATTATTACACTTTTCACTATGTATCTCATGCATGTATCTAAGAATACAAAGAGGCGAACACACACTCTGATAATGAACTCTCGGTATCAGTTATATAATGTAATGACATCATTCCACCTTTATTCTCAATTGCTCAATTGAACAAGATAATTCTCTCTTGTTTATCGCATTGTGAACACCACCGCGGAACTGATAACGTTAAAAATGACGTCGAAGCAATGGCTAATAGTTGGCATATCCGGAGCAACCTGTAGCGGAAAGAGCACATTGGCCAATAGGATCGGCAACAATTTTCCAGGATCTATTACGATGCGTCAGGACGATTATTTCTTACCACCAGACGATCCGCGTCACGTTAGAATACCGGAATTGAATCACATGAATTGGGACTTGATAACGAGTCTCGATATGGAGAAAATGCGTTCCGACATTACGAAGATAATTCATACCCGCGAAAAACGTGCGGCCGATTCGAGAAAGACGGTACTGATATTGGACGGCTTTTTGCTCTTCAAGGATAAAACCATTGCAGACTTGTGTGATCTCAAGTACTTCCTGACGTTGACAAAGGAGCAATGCTGGGAACGACGAAAAACTCGCACGTACGATCCTCCCGACGTGCCGGGATACTTCGACAAAATAGTGTGGCCTGAATACGAGAAGTACGTAAGGGAGATCACACAAGACGGCGACAAAACCATAAAGTTCATCGATGGATCCAAAGATATGGAAGAAGTTTATGAAATAGTTTCCAAGGAAATCAACCATTTGTTGTCTTAAGTGTATATTTTGGCACAGCCTTATGATAAATTCAAATTTTAACTCAAAACCGATATTAAAACAACTACTTTTCCAAAAAATTATGAATTTATATATTAACATTGTGTGTAATAAATGTATATCGTATCTGATTCTACATTATTTTAGAAATTCAAACGAGCACAAATCAATCAAGCTGCAAGTCGTCAGCTGTTTGTGATTTAGATTTGTATTATCGCTGTTTTTCACGCCAAGTTTGGAAATACATTCGAGAGTATCAAGCAACTCTTCTCCTGCGTGCGATTGCAGAGAGATCTTGAAGAGAGATGGGAAGTGCGACGCATGTTTTTGATAAAAACGCACACCATGTCAATGCATAAATGTGTAACAAGTTTCTTGGAAAAGTGTGATATTAATTCGATATTGCGCACCTCAACACACTGTTACATGTAATGTAAAATCAATATTGTGCCTAAAATATTTCTATTTCTCGAAGTATTGAGAATTGTATATATTGAGATTTGTAATATAAAACTTATAATTCAAATGGTGTGTGTTGCGAATATATATGTATGGTTGTGGTAAACTTAAAATTGATGACAAGATATTTTTTCGCAAATACTCTCGCGCTTATCGGTACATTTCCCATCTAATTTTAAATTATTATATATGTTACAGAGATTTTTCACATGAGAATAAAGAGTTACATAATTTATTGTAAAGTATAAATATTTGACTATAGGAGTATTTTTTTTATATTAATTAGTACAAGGCTTATTTTTATAATTTATTATTTTATTACAATAAAATCTCCGTAACACACATGTCAGATCCTAACTAAATCCATACACACACACACACACATACGCATTCATACATTCACACATACAACTCTTATTTGTGAATATTTTCTACAAAAAAGACGGCACGCGCGAACTGTGAAATTTCTCTGACTGCTATAAGTTATCCAAAACAAACTCTCACACATGTTAAAGTCTTGATTCTCAACAAGATTTTTCACAAGATTTTTTATCGTAATTTGTTTCATAATAAAGATACCGCACAAAATAATACACATGTATGTTACAGAGGATAAGTGGTTTGTTTAATTTGCGCGTTTGTAACGTTCGTTGCAGGTCCGGCAGTTTGATCGTCCTGATCGTTCTGTCCACAAGCTTTGCGAATGTACTGCGGCGTGAGAACGACCTCCTCCTCCATCTTCAATACTCGCTTGTCCAGCTCCGTGCACGCTGCCATTTCGTTTTCGAAGTTCGCTAACATTTGGGGTGTGTTATATTTTTCAGGATCGTCGTGGAATACCACCATGCCGTCTTTCTGATTAATTGTCGCAAAGATTTCGCCATCCTCGATCTAAGAAAAATTTATAATGTCTCATCTCAAAATATTCATAAACGCTAAACAATCATTTCAGAAACCATCTTTAGAATTTGTCAATATTTGGCGTAAACAATAAACTTTACCATATTCAAGATATATTCCTCTGCTTTGGCGGGTCCCGACAACTGAACTCTGCTAGCGACGTCACTTAAACTGAGCGTCAGAAAGGTCTTAGTCAATCTCTGTATGTTCTTCTTGTACAAATAAGCGAGCACTTGCTTTACTAGACCTATGTTGTGATCTCTCACAAACAATTGTTGATACTTTGTGATAATGTTCTGCACCTCCTCACAACTGTTAACTTGATAAGCCGCAGCCAGTTCCTGATACTGCTGGCTCAAGGGCTTGATGTATCTGGTGATCACCTGGCTTGTGTATCTCGGTAGGTTTAACACTTTTCCGTGCAATATGAGCGAGATCAGAATGTACTTTTTGTAGCCCTCCAGCATAATATAGCTGACTGCCATCGCAGGTGTCGTTACGCACACTTCGAAGTAATACAACGCCCGATCGTAGTTCTTCAGTGATGTGTATATCATTCCACCGTAATAGTAATACAATAGAAAATACTTCGAATCGAATGGACCGCCTTCCTGACTGATACCAGTGATGTCTACATCGAGAAACTCAAGCGCTGGCTTAAAGCACTTGGACACAAGACACAATAGGCAAAGATCGGCATGTATCGATGTCAACTGGCTGTCAAACAGTTGCGCTTTGCGAATTGCACGACGTAACAATTCAATTCCACGTATTGGCATTTTTGCTTCCATTAGGCTCTGTGTGTAAAGATGACACAATTCCGCGACTATAAAATATAATATTTATTAATATTACAAATAAAAAGAATGAATGTAATTTAAACCAGAAATGTCGTCACACTTACACATTTCTGGTGCAAATCTAACTTGCTCCCCATTGCATCCAACTATGAACTCCTGAACTTGAACAATAGTTGGCTTGCTTGTCTCAAAAGTAAATCCAGAATTAGACAGTGAGAGCTTTATGCAAAGGACTGCCAAAACACCTAGAGAATGTTGTTGCACATCTAATGTTTCCAAAACTGTATCCAGGTGTTGCCCTCTTTGCATTAACGTATCCTTATTTTTTTCTATGTAATCACTGAGTTCTCTAAAATTGCCTGCATATTTGATAAATTATATTAGTCTTTTTATATTATGTGTAAATTTATTATACGTATAAATTGCCTTTACATATGCTAAGCTAAACATAAGATTAGCTCTTCAAAATTCAAAAACTATTATTGTCCAAAGATCATTACATCAAAAAATAAAAACAAGCATTTTTCAGCAACGATTCTGCTTTATATTCGCTCTTTGCATTGAGGTTAAGCTTTGACGATAATCAGAAACTAGTCATACCCTGCTTTGACATAGTCCGGACATTGTTTACGAAGTGCTCCAATAATGCTGCCATTACTGCGGTTATTCGTTTATCATCACCACCGTCGGTCAGCAATTGTGATCGTGTATTTCTATTTACAGCAGTGTTACATTCAGTTGCAGTCGCGTGGATCGAACATCGAATATCCGAAATCCGACACAGTGCTGACACACAGTTGATCAGCGCACACACACCGGAAACAAAAGAAATCGCGCATGCGATTCTGTAAATCAGTAGCGTGCGATATCAGTTGTAAAAATGAATACCGTTGGATTCTTTAACAGAAATGGAGAGACGCAAGCCACGTGTTATTTACAAATAATATAAACAAACGAGTCTCATTACGCAATATTATTAATGTCGCGTACTTGACATTATCAAAAGTATACTATCAAACTACTTTATTTATTGCACTCAAAAAATATCTACGTAAATCTTCTCGTGAGTACGAGTATGCCCGCAGTCAACACATGGGAGACTGTAAACGTCACGCATGCGCACGAGATATCGTTTTGTGGGGATTAAAAATCCCAACAATTTACTACACTGGTCGCTAGTCCGCTACACTCTTTTCTCACTACTCTTCTCCTTCTTTCTCCCGGATCTCGATCGCGTAACGATAATGTTCCGGGATGTTTCGTGTATTTATTAGGTTCATGTATCGTGCTTGTCACTCATCTAAACGCCGTACCACGTCGCGAGCGGATGAACCAGTTACAACTAGTTTGACATACACTTTGCTCGGACCAGATCTGATGACACGAAATTATTAAAAGAGAGAGGAGAAACTAAGAGATCTAGTCCGCATATTATATAAATAAAGGCGAATATTTAATTCAGCACTGACATTGCGAATATAGATTGATGATGTAATGTTATTCGTTTCTCTATATATTTTTCGCATGCAAAACAAAACAAAGAGTTTCTGTTTGCTGGAGTTGTTATATGTTTCTTTTTAGCTGTAACAACAGTTGTCAAACGCTTTTATTGTGATATGCCTTTGGGTATGGGGCTCAACAGACTGGTGCATTGGTGAGAAGATAATGATATTTTAATTAGTTACAAGATATTTAGGTTTTAATTAGAAGAAATCCAATATGCAACTAATTACTGGCAGATAATAAATAGAATTAATTAATGTGTGTAACTAATACTGATAAATAATAAATAGATAAATTAATATTAAATAAAGCAAACAAAATAATGTGCTAGATTGATGAAAGATAATTCTTTCAGGTATCAAAAAAAGATTGGCACATATGACAAGCAACAATGGGAGAGAACTATAGAGCAGCATATTCTTGACGGACTTACACATGTTCCAATGAGAACGGCAAAACTTAAAACAGAACTGATTGATGTTGATCTTGTTCGTGGTGTGTTTTGTATGGATATTTTTTAACACAGCTGTATATTTATATATATATTGTCGCGGTGTCCACGGCGTAACAATATATAGAGTATTATATATAGAGCATTATATTTTTAGTACTTTTTCTCTTGGATAAGCATGTATATTTATCTGTGATATATCTCAATGTACATAGGATCTTCATTTCCGAAAGCCAAACCGAAGCATGGCTTGTCAACAGTAGCTTGCCTGGCATTTCAGCGACTCTTGTTTCTTCCATTCTACAAAAAGTGGTGGATAGAGCAAACCAGTTTTCGTATCTTTGCGCTTTTCTTGCTACTGTACAGCTTGCAAGCAGTTAACATGATCCTGTATTACATGTTTACACACAGGGAGAATGAGTCAGAAGTACGAAAAGAAATTTGTTAATATTCTCGAAGCTTTGCATTTACTTGTTGTCTTTATTGCCACATCTGTTTGCAGATTGTGTCAATGTCAGAAGTATTAGTACCTGTTGTTATGATGTTTGTCCTCTGCATTGTTCATTCCCACATTGTGTCGACGCATTCAGGTCCTCCTCTGAAGTATAATCAGTCCAAATTACGTATACCAAGACGCTCACGACGTGAAGCCAGGTGCAGAAACGGAAAGTCAAGAAGCAGACAAAGTCTACGTACGTATATAATAGAACAAAAAATAAAATAAAAATTTGGTCTTTTAACACGTAAACGTATTTACCGCAGGTATGCATAAAGATTCAAAATCTTCTCAAGACATGGCCTCGGAAAAAGCAAGCACCGGCAGCGAAGAAGTATTCACATCAGTCAGATTCGCTAAGAAAGTGCTGATCGAAAACTCTTCGACTGTCGGTCAGTCTACTAAGGTGAGAACGTCATAAATTCCACAATAAAGTCAATATAATTTGTACATATTTTTAAGTATATATGCTCTTAACATTCGTGAATGTTACTTATGAATGTTTTAAAAACAGGAATCTGCGAGTGCTCAATTAGTTTATGAGAAAGAATCAATAAAGAAAGACACAAAAAGTACAAATGAGGAAAGTTCGAACCCCACCAATGAAAGCTCAGCTAATCGTGAACAGCCAGGTAGAGTAATATTTGTTACAAGATTTTGCATATTTTAAATATTTAATATCCACTTTTTTCTCAACACAGATGATGTGGCAGAAGAGCGTGTGGCAAATATACATCAAGATGACGATGGCTTTGAGAGTTTAAATGGTAACGTCTCTAGTGATAACGATAAAGTAGGCGGCCGTATACAGGTGCAAAGAAACAGATCACGTGCAGGAACAACACGACAAACTAAAGATCGTACTTCATGGTCGGAAGATAGCACCAGCCAACAAATTTCTCCTTCATTAAAGCGCTCAGGTTTGCTTTACAAGTACATACTTGTGAAAGTAAGTAGTACGTTTAGCCAGTTAGCAGTTGTGTAGTTGAAATTAACTACAAGTCTGTATTTGTTGTGGAATTTGTCGTACGCGTAAATTATAAAAGCGCATAAATAAAAAAGTTTTAATCGTAAAAATTACATGTGATGGTTTCACGACTTAGCATAACACGATCTCTACGAGAAGAGAAAAGTCTTTTAATGTGCTTTTATGTTTACTTACACAATTCCGAACCGCTAACACGCTTTAATCTTTGTTGGAAAGGTATAATGGAGTAAATAGCTAAATCATCGTTTTCCACTTTCCACGCAGCACCCGATCCATTAAAAAATGATGGCAATTTTACGGATAGCAAAAGCAATCTCAACAGTATTAAGGTACTGTTGCATACATGTATACATATATCTGCTCTGCAGAGTCATTATTTTAGATTTAATTTAAAAGTCTGAAGTCGTCAATTATTTTTCTTTATAAATTGTAACTACGTCATCTCTTTTTAATAGATTCTTTTTTTTAAACGAATTAATTATTTTTTTATTTTTATTAAGAGTAAAATATATTCTTTTGAATGTTTGTTTGATATATTTTATAATTAATGTTTTGGTTCCGGTCATGATTTTTTTGATTCAAGGATAAAGACGCGCCGTCTAAAATAATGGGATCGAGAGAGACACGACAGCAATGCGAGAGCGAGGAAGAAGGTGAGTGCGAGGAAGCTACAACGCATCATCTCACAGAGGCGACAACTTCTGCTACGGAATGGATGGGAGTCACCACCAACAGCGACGACTGCAGTTACAGGTAAGAAGAACTCGCGGATACACACGTGTGTTAATCGAAATGACAGTTCAATGACAGTTTCTCACAAAACCGAATTTTTATTACAGTTCAGAACTCGGAGAGTCGGATCTGCCTAGTGAGACCAATCTGAATTACGGGGAATTTGTTGAACATCCTTTTTCCTGGGAATTCGAATTACCGCCGTCAATATTACTCAACTCTACTTGCACGTCATCTGATCGCGGTTAGTAAGGAAAATATTGGAGTTACAGTTACAGTTTTATATGTAAAAAGAGATCTGATATCTACATTATATTGTGTAGTCTCATGCACCATTTGGACACGACGTGATATTAAGAAAGCCGAATTGTCTGTACTCGACATAAGTTCGGCGATTATCGCCAGAGTTGAATCCATGCCGGAGAATATGAATTACTTTTATGGCGGTCTGATACTTAGTATCTCACTGTGTCTCATACCGTCGATAAAACGACTGAGCGATCATATAGGATCGGATAATGTTAGCAACGCGTCTGTCAACCTATTACCGAACGATATAATCCAGGAAACCTACTTATTCAATTTCGAAACGTACCCTGAAGTTTTGTGTAAAGTAATTGGCATAGCGTTTGGAAATACCTTCTGGTAAGAGGATAGATATTGCACGTTTGTATTTCGAAATATCCCCGCGGATCAATGCGAGATCAATCCCTCTTAAATTTTCTTCTCTCCAGTGAACGAACAGTCGTACTGATATCGATGTTCGAGCGATTCATGTTGTCGTGTTTCCTGTTTTTCCTATTGGCGGTCGCGGAACGCACATACAAGCAACGACTTCTGTACGCCAAATTGTTCTCTCACCTGACATCCTCCAGACGCGCCCGGAAGTCCGATTTGCCGCACTTCCGTCTGAACAAAGTGCGCAACATAAAGACATGGCTGAGCGTCAGATCGTATTTGAAAGTGAGAAAAAAAACAGCGTTGAGCGTTGTGGCTAATATTCGCCAATTTAATATTGTCTTTCATACACGATTTTCGCGTTACAGAGAAGAGGGCCTCAACGATCGGTAGACGTAATTGTATCAGCAGTATTTATTGTTACGTTATTATTGCTGTCGTTCGTAAGTTTGGAGTTAATTAAAGTGAGTGAGCGAGAATTTTTTACATTCCTTGAACAGACGTCTCTGTTTCCTTTTCAATTTCCTTAACAATGCAAATATCCCATTCTAGGACCTTGAAAGTTTACACTCGCGATACAATGTCGAAGCGTTATTCTGGAGCTTTTCGCTTGGAATATTTATATTGCGATTTATGACGCTAGGGACAAAAATCAACAAGAAGTATAGAAATCTCTCGGTTTTAATAACCGAACAGGTAGGTTTTCTCATGTATTTGCTTGCCCTTGTATCCCAGAATCTTCAAAACAAACTCATTTCATTTCTCGGTGACTTTTAGATAAATTTATACTTACAAATTGAACAAAAGCCGCATAAGAAAGAAGAGCTTATGGTGGCGAATAGCGTACTGAAATTAGCTGCTGACTTGATAAAGGTACGTGTTTTTTCTCTATTGTGCTATGTTGTGCGATCAGTTATCGATGTAAGAAGAATTAATTCAAAGGCATGTGTGCTTTGCAGGAATTGGAGAGTCCGTTCAAAATCTCCGGACTCTCGGCTAATCCGTATCTGTACACTATCACTAAAGTAGTATTACTGTCAGCACTCTCGGGAGTGCTCTCGGAATTGCTCGGTTTCAAGCTCAAACTGCATAAAATAAAAATCAAATGAAGCAATGCGAGACAGGAGTGCGTATCAGGAGAGTCGCGCACTTTTCAACGACATACGTTTCAGAACGCCTATCGCATTTGAACTTGATTTTTTTCTCAGCGAAAATTGCATAGCTTATTATTGAGATGCTTATTACAACGTAAAATGTAATACGTGGAAAAAATAACAAGATTTTTTCGTAGCTAGTCAGCTTTATGTGACACGTTGAAATAGATCTCTTGAAATAGTTATTAAACGGATGAAACAGGACACTTTGGTAAAATTTAAGCAGATTTTCACTGACGAAAGACTTAACTTCAAATTGACGAACAAGAGATCCGAAGAAAACGCGCGACTTTTAGTTCTTCTTTATTGCGCAACTACCTCGCTTGTATTGAAACTGCATATTGAGAAACCAAGGAGATATAGATCGCGTTATATACAAATTGATTTTATGATCAATCAAATGATCTAGAGTTATATACATTGATATACAGAGAGGTAATACATTTGTTGTATGCCTTTTGTGACTGGGCCATAACTGTTTCTTGTCATATATATTATTGCTTTATTGACGTTTATATACGTAATATTTTAAGTGACATGAAATCTACAGAAAAACTTAATCTCGCATTTTACAAGATGTTTGAAACATCTTTTACATAATGTATAGTGTAAATACGAATATTGACAATTTAGCAAAATAATTTATTGCAACACGGGCTCGACAAAGAAAACAAAAAGAATTACTTTTTTTTTAAGTGTTCTTTTTAAATTCTATTTTAAGGGAAACTAAGGGGATTTAAGGAAAATTTTACAAATATTTGTGTTCTCTGAATTAAATTATATATTGCCGATATTTTCATAACTCTCGATAGCTATTCTCTAGATAAAAATAATTTGTGATACATGTAATATTTTTCAGATAAAGTTATCGAGAACTTATTTAGAAGTGAAAAAATTGGCTGATAGCTATCAATGTTATAAAGAAAATCGATATTTTGTAATCGTGTTTAAGTTGGAAATGTGAAAATTTTACAAGCTGCGTCACTCTTTCGTATGCACACAATAATTCAAAATGCGTATTTACGAAAATGCATGTATAATAATATAAATGTATTACAGTACATTATATTATTATTTTGTTATATAATTAAAACATATTAAAGATGTATGTAAGTACTGTATGTATTACGAAAGGGAAAGAGTATATGAAAGGAACATAGTACCTGTGCAATATAAAAAAAAATTGGATGTAAAATATTTTTAAAATTATATCTAAACATATTGAAAAAAAAATATATATATATAAAATAGAAGCACATAATTCAAGAACACTTGCATTAAATATTTTTACTATGATCAAATTGTCTTTGACAAAATAAAAAACATTCAGTTTCTTTAAACTATAAATTTTACTTCAAACTTGTTTTTAAATGTGTGATTCGTTTTTGCCTTATGTGCTAATAATATCTTTAAAAGATGTATACTATTAATGTATCTAGAAAATACAATGCTTTGCAAACAAATTGCACAATAATCTGAAACAAAATATTAAAAATATGTCTTTGACATTTCTATTTCTATTTTTTAAAAATACATCCTTGACATTTCTATGTTTTTACGTGGCTTCAGGTTTACATAATATTCACATTTCATAATCTGCATTTATATTTCACGCCTACGACTGAACTCTGTACTTTCCAATTCTTCTTTTTTGAGTAAATTCAAACGTCCTTCTTCGACCTACAATTGACGAAAATAACCAGTAGATTAAATGTGCAATGTTTGAACAATAAGATTATCAATCGTATTTAAATTAAGTATATGATCAATAATGACTGTGTGCTTGTTATGATAAAGTTATTCCACTCAAATTACAGTTTATTTTTAAGTGTAAATTGATATTGGAAAACTTGTAGTATGTATGTACATGCGTTATTTCTCAATTCTTTATTTTATATTATTCAATAGTTTTTTTTAATTTTATCTAAACAAGGAAATTTATTTACGTGTGTATAATATATGCAATATACGGTGTTATATAAATGCATGTGCAAAGGAGAAAATAAAATCTTTATTCTTACACCAAACAAAAGTACATGAATATCACTCGAATATACTTTTGTATTTTTTTCGTGTTGCCATATTATTTCTTTTTATATACATGTATACATTTCTATTGTAATAAAGAAAATATAATAAAATTTATTCTAACAGAGAGAGAGAGAGAGAGAGTGTGTGTGCGCGCGCGTAAATACTATAATATCACATCTATGTTTGAAAAAGTAGAAACTGCAATATATGTAACAATATAGTAATAAGAGATCAAATGATATCGATCGTTGATGTCGATGTTTTTTCTGTTATAAGTTCTCAGAAATTGTCTCGTCTCTCTCTCGCGATTCACGGCCGGTAATGTCACGATCAAAGTCAATTATTACAATAGCCGGTTCAATAATCCCTCTTACAATCCGATGACAGCTCGCTTTGCTCGGTCTCACTCATCCCGCCCGTTCCGTCACCTCATCTCCGAGAACTATCCGTGCTCGCAACGCGATTGGTTAGCGGACGACCGCGCGTTTGCGATGCCATCTCCGTCGCACACACGCACACCGCACACCGCACATGCCGGCAATGGAACCGGCGCCCCGGCGCGCGTTCCGATTTAGTTCGCACACAGTTCGCAGTCGTGGTCGTTCGTTTCTTCTCGGTGGTCGGGTGGATCTTCCGGACGGAGCAGCGTCGATTGTGTGCGTTGTGTTGCATCGCGCTCGGACGTTGTTGCTTGATTACGTGTTAGCGCAGGAGTCGCCGCTGTCACACTTCGCGATTCGTCCCGCGTGAATTCGTCGTGTGTGTGCGTGTGTGTGTCACTCTGTATGTTTGCGTGTGTGCGTGCTTGTTTGACACACGACGCGTGACGTTTTTTCGCCTTCAGGTGGAATATCCTTGATAATGGCCACGGAGCGCAACTACTACGACGGCTTTCGCACCTTCTCCTGGTTCGCGGATCTCGTCGGGCTGCCGATCGACCAGGTAAGAACGACCGAGTACGCGTTTTACCGGCGCGTTTGGAAACGTGACTAGGCGCGTGTCGCTGCCCTCACGGGAGATACTCGTCTTCGAAAGCGGCAACAGGGAAATATCGATCGCACGGAAGATCGTCCCGTTGACCGCGCGTGTTTTTTTTCCTCTTTCTCGCGTACTCGGTCGCGATATTTGTATTTATTTGCATCTATTATTTATGCCACTTTATGCGTAGTTCGATTTGCGATGGAGTTTTTAATCACCGTCACGTTGTGAGCTGGAGATTTGTGTGCGAGAATACGCACGAGAAAGGACTGGAAGGACATGATTAAACAAAGTAACGTGCACGGAATTGCGTTTAAAGAAATTAACGCGGTTATATTACGACTTATTGGAGTTTTTTGCGTCTTCATTGTGCTATTAGCATTTTAAGAATGTTAATTTTGCGATAAAATGGACGAATTCGTTTACATATTTGTTCTTAGCGAACTAATCGTCATTTTGATGTCTCGTAACGAAGTCACAAATAATTGTCACGATCGTACGACGAATGACGTGTGCGATAATTAATGTTTTATGTTAAATTCTCTAAGTTCTCGCTTACGAGAAGTTTCTCGTTGACTGAATCGCCTCGAATAATCGATTAATCACAGTTTTGTTCATTCAAACGAAAACGTCGAAGATACATTTGTCTCCAACAAGTTTTCTTATTGTGCTCGACTAAGTGCAACAGCATTTTTACATGAGACTGGTGGATGAAGAGAAAAAAACAATTCAAAACATGTGTGTGTTTGTTTGTGAAATATAAATCTCGGACTGACAGGTGTGACATGCGTATATAAACTCCAGGATCAAAGCAATTTATTATCACGCGTTACATCACGCGACAGATACCTCGCATGCGTTTCACATGTGGTTTGGAATTACATACTTTGAAATTGTATTAAGTTCAAGGCAAATTATCTAACGTCTGTTCTGTAAATATAGATCAGGTGAATAGAATGCGTTCTGTAGACTTAAGTCGGATGGTACTAATATGCGTGGTGACATTAACATGTTAATTCGATGCGCAAAAAAAAAAAAAAAGAAAAGATATAGCGAAGAGTAGAATTTTAAATGGTAACACGCAAGGAATAAATATTTAAAAGATATTTAACACATATTATACTTCTCATTTAAATATTTTGTAATATATTTTTAAATGTAGTTTTTAATGATTGAGACAATATTTAAGTTTCACGTGTACGTTTTATTCTTTTTGTTTTAGTGTTTGGGAATTTAATTGTGATGTAAATTGCTATGTAATAGTTCGCTCCCAAGGCGAGACGTGAGCACTTACGAGATCGTCGTAAAAGCGAATTTGATGATCGGCTTAGCTCGTAAAAGTAGTAAAAGCAGTAAACACTGTGCGTATGTATTTCGAAAGAGGATATGCGACTAACGCCCGATGGCAGAATGCACTGAAAGCGATACAAGAAATCACGTAATACGAAGATAACGAAAACAGAGAGGTTTATTCACACTTTTGATGACGAGAGATTTTTCGTTCATAAATGCATCGATAATTCCAATGCTAAATAGAACAACGTAACTTCGCGAATAGAATCCTTTGTAACAGGATATTTCTGGAACTCGATAGTTTATTGAATTCTCAAGATAGATAAATGCGCGACAAATGGACGCTTGCAAACTGGACGATCTTCCTTACAGCAAAACATTTGTGCAGAAGAAAACGTTGAGATTCAAAAGGATTCGTCAGATATGAATCAAATTTTAATTAATTATAATCAGATTAAATTAACAAACAACTGAAATGCGCACACAAGAAGAGATTATTGCGAAGAAACGGGAGCACTAACGTCCCAATTATTGCTCGGTAAGTGTGCAGAGCGGCTCGTTCACCAAGTGCGCGTTACGTTATAATTTAAGGGCGCAAGAAGGATTGAAAAAAAAAAAGACAACTCAGCTGCTGAGTGTAATAGAATTTCAACGAACGCAACAGGTATAATGCGAAGAGAGATTTACTACGCCCTGTTGCACGCGGTTTTTACGAGCCGCAGCGCGTTGCCAAAGGCTGGAAACGCCGCCGCGCGTATGTGCAACAAGAATAAACGGTGGCCGTTACGTTGGGTTTTTTTGTTTTTTTGCGATGAGCAGTAACAATTGCGCTGTAAAGCGAGCAACCGGATTTTTTTTTCTTGCTGCCTCCGTCTCTCGTCCATCATTTCAGCGGAGAATCATGAATATTTATCTTCCGCAAAGCAGTTAGCGCCAGTTTCATCAACGCGTTTGACCGGCAAAATAACATTTGAACTTGAAAACCGATACGCGAAGAATATATTTATGTTGAACGGGAGAAAAAGAAGTCAAACACACAAGCAAAATCGCGAACAAAAGAAATTATATACGTACGGAAGTTAGAATATAAAAGAAGTTAATGTATATTAAATCAATATTCAACTTGCGCACAATATACGTATTTCGCAAATAAGAACATTGTAACGCGGAGAAATGTTTGTTTGGTTCAAATTTAAAACCGTGTGAATTACTAGGCGAAAGGATCAACGACCCCGCGATCAACGTCGCGCAGATCTCGGCCGCGTTGCAAAGTAGGATGCATTCTAGGAAACTTCCACGCAAAATTGCGAATTAAGCGCGCGTACCGTTAAATTGCATCTAACAAAATACAGTGTCTGAAATGATTGATGTTTTTTATTTTTTTTATTTTAATTATCTTTTTGCATTAACTCGCGATAAAATAACAGCGGTGGAGCTTTTCTCCCGACGCTAAGACACAAACACCGTTATGCTCTGGTTATATCATTCTTTATTTTTAGAAAGTCTTTATGTTTCGAGGCACTTCTCTTATTTATCGCTTTTCATCTATTTTTGAAATATTGCGTAGGTGCGCAGATACGTGATAAATGTCAGAAAAATATTACTGTTGGCTTTTCGAATTTAAAAATAAGTTATTAGAATATTGTATATATTTTTGTTTGTTTGATAAAGGCATTGTTTTACTTGATCGAACTGCAAAAGCGCTACTCAATCGTACGCTTGTAATCGAGTCTCGAAAGCTGTGTCAGAGCTTGTAATCGATTCTCCACCTGTTTGTCTGGAGCAAAAAACGCGATGTTCTTGAATGTTAATGAGTAATCGGCTTAAGCGTTTAAATTATGCGGGAAATTATTCGTTTGATAGAGGCAAAACACTAAAAGATCTAAACAAACGTCTGATCTTGACTAATACAAAATTTTATTTCTTCTGTACAGGTGAATTTTCTTTTGACGCAATTCACCGCTCTCGTACTAGCCGGGGTATTGAGATCGCGTCTGAATCCCGCCACTGTCACTCCAGGTACCAGACATGTGTACGGTCTTACTATTGGCCTTGCCCTCGGATATTTTTGCTTCGGCAGGTGAGATATCACTCCGTTCTCGTCCCGCGTATAAATAATGCATGAGAATTGTCACGCGTAATTATTTTTATGGCGCGAAATACCAAAGTGCGTAATCGTTCGTTGAAAGCTTTTTAAGATATGTCTGTTTAAAATAAAGCTGTTTAAAGATATGTCTTTGTCACGTTCTGGTTCACGGAAGATAGAAAGGAAGAAAGAATTGTGGATTATTGTTTATATCCGCCGATCTTTCTTCTTCTTTTGACTACATTCATTCAAGAGGAGTTGAGAGGATTTGCTTTAATTGTACGCAGTGTCTCGCTCGGCGAGATCTCACTTTTGTTACCACACGCACTGATTATATTGTGTGTTTCAACGCGTGTTTACATGAATTTTCAAGCACTCGACATTTGTTTAAAGATTAGTCAATCTTTGTAGAGAGATCACGAAGATTGTTTAAAAAAGAAGCTGACATTTCAATTTGTTTTCTTATGTAAGCAGGATTTAATACATGTCCACATTTTGTTTAAGATTACTCTTAAGATTAGTCTTTTAATCGCAACTATATTTACGTACGTTTTTTTTATCGTGCCGACTATTGACGCATTCCGATATAAAAAGTTTAATGCCCAGTTATCAATGTTTTCTTCCAGGCAAGCCGTTCATCTCGTTGGTCTTCCCGCGATATGTTACATAGCGATGCGCACACAAAATCCGCACAATGTGCAAAGGTGAGACAAAATATATTGCGCGTTATAAATAAATCACAGAAATAGTGATTCTTTTATTATGTTAATAATATAATATTGACAATCCACGTGATGTTTTTCTCGCCAGTTTAACTCGCGTTTTTCTGCAATTGTTATTGGAATATTTCGATTCCATGATTGATTTGTGAGAGAAACCAAAATGTCATCGTGACTAGTGTTTTTTTTCTACTTCCTTGTTATCGTGAATAAATAATGACGATGATGAATAACAATGACAGACGATGATTCGCCAATTCGTAACAGTATAAAGTGCACTTTGCGCAACCGTTTGCATACGCATGCGACATAACGTATATCTATGTGCGCGCGATCATTGTCGAATTAACCACGTTTGACCCCATCGCAAATCACGCGACCGACGACGATGGCCGCACGAACTTGACTCCCGTATGTTTGAATGTGTTTCAGGGTCGTTCTCGCAATAGCGCTGATCTACTTATCGTGCATTCACTTACATCGTCAGATGTATGATTACGGCTCGTACAAGCTCGACATCACCGGTACGTTTAACTCATGATCTCACCTCTCTATCTCTCTCTCCCTTTACCCTTCAATCTATACTCGCGTGTTTTATATTTATTTATTCTTTTTTTTTGTTTTTTTGTTTTTTAGTTTATGTTGAAGTTCATATTGTTGCATCATATATATACAATACTCGATCAAAAGACTTAAGTGAAGAGAAACATCGTTTAAGTAAATTATTTTATGATATATAAAAACTGAAGCCGTAATTTGCAAGAAACTTTTAGTGGGTATTTTCTCGTCTTTGACGTCATAAAACAAGGACACTGAATAGTCAAGGTTAATAGTGAGAATATCTTGGTGATGTTGTTTTTTTATGTTTATGATTGTACGATGATGTAAGTCACGTACAATCCAGTGCAGTCCATATTCATTTCCCTTACATGACTCAATTCTATAGATAACTCGTTCAAATCTTTTTAGAGATAAATAGAACGGTTGGATATTCTCAGCTCTATTGTATTTAACTTTTATCAATTATCATGCTTATAAGTCAGCTGTTAATGTATTTTTTTTTATTAACAAAATTTTATAAATCGAGTCACGTTCAACTCAGTATTCAGCAGTCTGTAATATCGAATGTCTCTCATATCCTATTATGCACAAGCAACTGCGTGTCTCGCTTGCAAATGTTTTGGCGCGACAAGTCTCGTGTCTCTTTTGTAATATATATATATGTATATGTGTAGCATACATGCGTTCTTTTCAGGTCCTCTCATGGTTATAACGCAGAAAGTAACTAGTCTAGCGTATAGCATTCATGATGGACTAACGCGTCGGGAAGAGGAGCTGACACAAATGCAACGTCATCAGGCTGTAAAGTGAGTGCATTTGCTCTTTAAACGGGGGTCCCATGCGACACGTTATTTATATCGCGCATAAAAAGAACGCAACATATACGAAATTTATAAAAAATGAGATGATAAAAAAAGCAAGAGTTGTTTAACTTAAGAGTCATCTCTCAGAAAATCAAACAATTTACTTAAACGTTTTTAATTTTACAGAAAGATGCCAAGTACTTTGGAATACTTCAGCTACATCTTCCATTTTCAAGCCTTGATGGCTGGTCCGATCATATTCTATCGCGATTACATTGATTTTATATATGGAAATCATTTGCCTGGCACAAAATCTTTAGCGGTAAGAAAATATTAATATGCTATTTCATTATAAAATCTTTAAACAAACAAAAATAGTAGGATAATGTTTTTTTCAGAACTTTTACGAAAAGAGGAATCAAGAAAAGGAAATTGCCGTGGAACCGTCACCTACTCTAGTCGTCGTGAAAAAGGTCACAGCCAGTTTGATATGCGCGCTTATATTCGTCACACTCATTCCGACCTTCCCGATACAACGTTTAAAAGGTTCGAATTGTTTATCTTCAGCTTCTCTCACCGCCTTGTGTAGTTTAAAATTGTCTCTATGACTAACACGTTATATCTTTTCTTCAGAGAACGAATTCCTGGAGAACTCAAATATATTTTACACAATAATATTCTTACTAATAACGACTATGCTCGCACGATTCAAGTATTACCACGCTTGGTTGTTCGCCGATGCGATATGCAACAACTCCGGCCTGGGCTTTAACGGTTACGACGAGCAAGGCAACGCACGCTGGGACATGACGTCCAATGTCGACGTGTACAAGTTCGAGGTACGAAACGCAGCTGTTGTTGCGATTTTTTTTCTTGCAATAAATAAGAAAATAATTAAAGAAGAAACGCTATTCTCTGGCGACTGTAAGAGAGTGACTCTTTCTTGCCAGTGTCAACTTAGCAGAGCTCGCATTTATCGAGAGCTGCTCTTGTAGCTACTTTTATCGTTTATCTTGATTTTCAGACATCACTTACTCTTAGGGATAGCATCAATAGTTGGAACAAGGGCACAAATCTGTGGTTGCGATCTCTCGTGTACGAGAGAACCGGTCGTAACAAAGTACTGTACACGTACGCCCTCTCCGCTATCTGGCACGGTTTCTATCCCGGCTATTACCTTACGTTCGCGAGCGGAGCGCTCTTCACTATTGCGTCACGTTCGGTTGGTATACGCACGATGATGTACTTCATCTTATCTCTACAGATTCCTTGCGAATAATCGCGCGTGAATCTAATTCTCACGCGTTACAATTTTGTTACAACAGATTCGTCGTCACGTCCGGCCGTTGTTTTTAGAATCCAGGCGAATGAAGATCTTCTATGATGTATTAACGTTCGTCGCTACGAGAATTGTGATGGCCTACATGACGTTCAGTTTTGTACTATTAGAATTTGTGCCAAGCATCAAAGTGTACCTGTAAGTCACTATCGCGTATTAATCAAAAATCAAAACAAAAAACTATATGTACATGTAACATAAAAAGTCTGACTTTTATTAACACGTCGCTTTTACTTTTCAGGCATTTGTACCTGCTCCCGCATTTATTGGGTTTGATCGCGATACTTGTTGTGCCCCGTCTGGGGCTGTCGCGAAAAACGCGCAAGCAGTCAGAGAAGACTGAGACTGATTTCTCTTCCAATGCTATCAGCAACGGAAACGCACACAAAACAATGTAGTCTTCTGATCGTTAAGAAAGACAGATATTTTTTATGGATGTTTTTAATATAAATATATATACAAATGTATATGTATAAATGTACCTTCCATCCTTCCCCAATTGTATTCGACATTTCTTGTTACGACACATTACAGATGTGAAAGTTTATTAAAAAAAAAAAACAAAAACCAAAAAAATGGGCCGTGTACATTTATGTAAATTGTGAAAATCGATCTATCGTTTTTTACATAGACATGTGATAAGCGAAATAAATTTTATAATTGGCCTAAATACAAATGGTTGTTTTTCTACGATTCTGTCTTCAGTCTTTTGTTTGCTCTTCTTCCCACGTACCGTCTCACGTAGAGTGTATGAATGAAAAGAGTTTGAAACAAAACCAAACTCAAAGTAATACGGCAATTAACAATTGCTAAGTACCAATGTGTAAGCTACTGATGATGTAACTTAGCTTCAAGAAGAGAAATTGAGTTTTTCTACAAGATAAAACTTGCTTCCGCGAAAAAGATTTAGGTGATGATGTTCTTATTAGAGCTCTGCGAAATGTTGTCTCAGTCCTTAATGTGCTCAAATATAATTACTGACCGCGACGAGACTAGTTAAATGGCTTTGCGCGCACAGCTTTATTCGATCGCCTCCTAATGGAATATCATTTGTAATCTAGTAAAGAGAAGCACCGGGACTCCCGTTCAGTGCGCACGCGAAGCCTTATTACGCTCACAACGACAAACGATCACGTCTGGCTGAGCGGCCAGTCGGTGTTTTGTTGTTGTCACCTTAGCAGAAGAGAAAAACACGCGAAGAGTTTTGCGAGGCAATTTTTAGAAGAGCATGGTAAAACCTGAATAATAATTTAATAAAACTGAATTTAATAATTGGAATAATTATTTAATTACCGAACGTTCGAAAATTCATCTTCGAGATTTTAGAGACAATTTTTATTCAAATCTCGTTGAGGCGCGCTCAGAGAACTTTGCCGAACGTTGCGACCTATTAGAGAAAATATTCGTTTACATTTACCCTCGTCAATTCTTAGCCGCCGTTCTAACAAATAACTTGGAAATGTCTTTAACAGAAGTTGTTTTTTAAAATTTGTTTTAACTCAGCCGACAAACTCCGTTTTTTTTCTTTCTTTTCACGATACGTCGCGCACAACTTCGAAAACGAATCCGATACGTGAAATCGATAATTTGCAGAAGCTCTTTACTTTGGTGAAGGTCGCCTACGCTATGCTGATAATCACCCTGCTGTTGATGATGTGGGCGTCCGTGGTGAGGATGCACGAGCTACCGGTTCAGTATCCGCCGTGCTTCTTCAATCCGCTCTGCACCTGCTCGAAAGCCATACCGGACCTCGGCATAGTCGCGTGTTACAATGTGCCGATGCCGCGAATACCGCAGCCAATTAATTCGTCCAAGGTGTTCATGCTACAACTGGAAAACAATGGGCTCAGGTTTCTGCAGCCGCAATATCTCATGAACACCGGTACGTAGAATAATGATGAATGTCGCTACGACTGCATCTTAAATTTTATCACATGCTTCATTTTCTTTTAATTTCTTTGCATAAAAAAATCAAAATTGTAGGTTTTTTTGTTCTTGTTTTCTAGCGTACGTATATGTATTATTTTTGTACGTGCGCTTTGTTAAGTTTTACATGTTGTACTTTTATGTTGCGATAGATTGTGTGGGAAAAAATGCAAAAATAAATTGTCATGAATTCTAGGTCTCTATAAGCTACAGATCAAGCATAATCCCCTGGCAGACATTCCGGATGAAGCCTTTCTAGGTCTCGAGAGATCGTTGTGGGAGCTTGACTTATCCTACAATCAACTCGCGAACGTGCCGAGCAAGTCGTTCAGACACTTGCAGAAATTGCGACTTCTCGAACTCACGGGCAACAAGATATCCCGCGTGTCCCCGGAAAACTGGCGCGGCTTGGAAAACTCTCTGCAGACTTTGCGTCTGGGTCGCAACGCGATCGAGAAATTGCCGGCCGACGCGTTCGCCGGTCTCACGTATCTCGAGATCCTTGATCTTCGGGAGAACAGTCTGAAGGAGATCGATCCGTCGGTGTTCAGAGACGGAATGGCTCACTTGACACACCTCTATCTGAACGATAATCAGCTAACGCACGTGCCGTACGCCCAACTATCTCTGCTAAAGCGCATGAAGGTCCTCGATCTCAGCTACAACAGGATATCAAAAATGCTGCAGACTCAGCAGGAGCCGGAGATCAGAGGCGTGCAGATGTCCCTTGATGTATTGCAGCTGGACTACAATCAAATCGAGAACTTGTCCGCCGGTGATTTTCAGCACTTCTTCAAGGTCAATCGCACATACCTCAGAGGCAATCCTCTGACGATAATCGAGGTACGATAATCGAACTCACAAATTGTATTATAAATAAATTGCAATCAATATAACGAAGTACAAACCTGTGTGCGATCAAGGAGGAAACGTTCAGAAACTCGCGCATTCGCGAGCTGTATCTGAGCGACTGCGATCTGCTGGAGATCAGCTCGGCCAATTTAGCCGGTCTGGAATCATCGCTCGAGCTATTGGACGTCTCGGGAAACAACATAACTATGCTGTCGAGTCATTTGTTCCAAGAGTTCGACTTTTTGCGCACGCTTGTCTTCCGTGAGAATCGTATCGACACATTTTCGCCAAGTAAATAATTCACTATCCCACGTATTGCAATCGTCGGACACGTCAAGCGAGCCGACTGTGCTTTCACGATAATGTCTACTTACAGTCGAAGTCTTCAACGGTTTCCAGTATTCGTTGTACAACTTGGATCTCAGCGGCAGGCAGAACGGCGTAATTTCTCTTCAGGATCTACGACAAATGAGGAACTTGCGTTTTCTTTCGATCTCCCGAATGCCGCAGACGACTTTGTCAGCGGACGATTTCGTCGAGTTCGGCATGGACATCAAGGAGCTGCGGATAACACACAGTAATCTGAACACCATAAAAAATCACGCCTTCATGCATGTTCGCGGAATCAAGTATCTCGATTTCTCCGAAAATTCGATATCGACGATAGAAGACGAAGCTTTCTCAGAGGTGAACTCTTGTTTCAACTTTTCTTACAATTGTCAATAAATAAAAAAATATAATTTTTAGAAAGTATATAAACTTCTCTTGTAAAAGTTCAAATGTTCTTTGCGTACGTGTTTGTCGAGAAAATTATTTGAAGAACATTATATTTGTTCTTTATTTTTTCGATTTATTTTGCGCCAAGGTGGGTCACTCTTTGTTGACGTTGAGGATATCACACGGTCTTTCCTCCTCAATTTCTGAGATTCCAAGTCAATCGTTCAAGTCACTGACGAATCTGCAACATCTTGACTTCAGCAATAACAGAATTCGATCTTTACCCGCCACGTCGTTCCACTTTCTGAAAAGGATCAGGCGTATCGAGCTCCAGGATAACGAAATCGACAGTATACCGAAGGGTACTTTCCAGGTAAGTTTGTTCTTACAATAAATGGGTGTTATATGATATAAGAGAATCGTATTCAATTCGCAGGGTGATATACATTCGACGCTGGAAGAAGTCAATTTTGCGTTCAATCAAGTGAAAAATCTGCAAACGCACACGTTCGTCGATTTGTCGTCTCTGATGACAATCAATCTAGAGGACAATGCCATCAACAGGATTGAGAGACGAGCCTTTATGAATATGAACCGACTTAAGTACATCAACTTGCGTGGCAACAAGATTAAGGACATCACCGATGAAGCCTTTCAAGTAATTTAATATACTTATACGTGCGTGACTCGCGCGACACAATGTATAGAGTATGTTAGAATGTTAGCTTTGTTAGCTATAATCAGATGTTTCTTAACAAAGAAGACGATTTTATGAATTTGGGAAAATTCTGTGAAATATATCATTAATTTTTCAGAATCTACCGGATCTTGAGTTTCTCGATCTCGCGTATAACATGCTCAACGAGTTCGATTTCGCCTCATTCGATCAAGTAGGAACTCTGTCGTCATTCAAAGTTAACGTCAGCCACAATGAGATTCCGAGATTGTGGATTAACAGCACCTCTTTTCCACCTGTGACTGCCAGTGAGTTAGACCACTTACGTTCAGAAAATCACGTTGATCACTAATTAATTCTGTCAATTATCAAATCTACCGAATCTTCGTTTCCAGTTAGCGGCAATGTTCAGTCGAACATCAAAGTTCTGGATTTGAGTTACAACAACATTTCCGACATTATGAAGTATTATTTCAAACCAGTCGAGTTCTCGCTCACCCATTTATATCTGTCAAACAATGAACTAAGAAACATCACTCAGTATCTCTTCGGTAACATGCCGCACTTGCAGTGGCTTGACCTGAGTCACAACGATCTGATGGAGTTGGACTTCGACTGCTTCAAGAATACGAAGAACCTGCAAGTGCTGCTTCTGTCTTGGAACGATATCGCGGACATCCCGCCGGAAGCTTTTAGACCGTTGAAGAAGCTGCGTATTGTAGATTTGTCTCACAACAAGCTGAGAACACTGCCAGACAACATATTCATCGATTCTAACATAGAAAGTCTCGATCTGTCGCACAATCAATTCACGAGGCTGCCTATCAAGAGCATGTCGTTATCTTCTGCCGCGAATTTGGCGAATCTGGACATGTCCTGGAATAGCTTGTCAAGCATCCATAACACAGATACAATTTTCAGACTCAGAGTAAGTTTGATCTTTTACATTTCTTGCAGATGATTGATTTCTTCAGCAAGTTTTTCATTGTCATCTTGTTCAACTAAAATTTTTTCACATGTAGAGTCTCGTGTGGCTAGATCTGTCGTACAATCGACTTGTCAGACTTGATGACGGTGTGTTTTCTGACTTACCGTACTTAGCTCATCTCGATCTGAGCCACAACAAGCAACTTATTCTGGATAGTCGTGGAAGAACGTTTTACGGTTTGGAAGACACTCTTCTGAGACTCAGTCTGAGCAATATTTCTCTCTTGAGCGTAAGTATCATATCTTATGTGACATGAAAAAAACAATAATAATTTGTAATTGGCGATGCAGGTTCCGGAATTGCCTCTTAGACGACTGCAAACCTTGTATTTGGCGCATAACGAACTGGCGTCAATACCCGCCGAAATGTCGTCGAATCTTACGTCCCTTCACTATCTAGATTTAAGTTTTAATGATTTGACTGTGGTCCCGTTGATCACTCATACGCTGCCAGAATTGAAGACCTTCAATTTAGCGGATAATCCTATAACCGCTATTACAAATACGAGTTTCCTGGGCGTGGCCGATAGTCTCGAGGAGTTGGACATACGAAGACTCACTCTGTCGATCTTCGAAGTAAGTCCTCGCTTTGTTTTCCGAACGCGAATATTCGCGATATTCAAAAAACTTTGTCACTGAGACGCGAACTGTGTGATTTTTTCACAGGCGGGCGCACTCTGCAAAGCCACCAAGCTCCGAAAGCTGCACATCACCGCGTACAACGGTGTGAAGAACTTCAATTTTCCCAATATCTTAAGTTACAATCACGGACTGAAACACTTGCTTATTGATGTACGTATTTCGAAGAATAAATAAGTCAGACGATTCTAGAATTCTAAAATGCTAAATCGAATACAATTATGACAGGTTCAAAATGAGACCGATCTGCAAAAAGAAATGAAGGGGAAGCTACCCTGCAAGTTGTACAATATTACGTTAACCGGTCGAGATTTGAGAAAAATACATCCGGAGATACTGCGCGTAAGTCTACATCTTTTATCTCGTTCCTTTTTGTAAAATTTCATGAAATCTCTCTTTGTTATCAGACTTTTGTAAAGCATATTCGAACCAATTTTCAGGGCATGCGAAATCCACATCTTCACTTCGGATTGTACAATACCAGCGTGACGACCGTGCCGCGGGAAGTGTTCAGTAACGCTCATCGGGTGCGCAACATAACGGTGAAGATTCGCAACAGCGACACTCGAACATTGCACAACCCGTCGTCCAGTTACAAGCCGGGAGTGCCGGGCGAACGTTTCCTGATGAAGCTCCGATTAGCGGGCAGCTACATCAATTGCGATTGCGACATCGGGTACGAGGCTAATCCGTTGCTTATGGAAGATGCTTTGACGCATTGACTGAAGCTAATTAACAAAACTTTTCTTGCTTCTGTTACGCAGATGGGTCGAGGTGTGGCAGAGAAAACACAGGCAATATCAGGAGGATCGATGTAACTCTTACGAGGAATTCAAGAACTTCGAGCGCGACGAGGAGGACGACGAGTTCAGTTGCTGGGACAACGGCTGGGACGACGATCTTCGCGAGACGTTCTGCTTGAACAAGAACAATTTATCGCTGTCGAACGCGTTGAAAGAGGAGCTGGAATGCGGATGGAGCGCAGCGAGTCACGTCTTAGTATCAAACACTTATATTCTGCTGTTCTCCATTGCTCTATTTGTGAGTTATTAAGCACTTCGCGCCTTCGCAACTTAATACTCTTTAATGTATTTTGTGTGAACTCTCTCACATCGAAGGGAATAGTACATATATATATATATAGTTACTTCGCTACAAAATAACAACTTGGTTGTCATTTATATGCTCACAATGTTTGTACAAAAGAAAGACTAACTCGAAATTAAAGAAAACCTTTTGTAAAGGTGGCGTTATCATGATTTTATTCAGTTTTTAATATATATCTACTTGCGTATTATAAGTTTGGCTACGATGTTGGCTGTCATTTGTACGATCGGTAGAACGATGAAGTCGATAATAAATAGAAGGCAAACGTACACGCTAAACAATTGTACGGCGAGTATCGCGAATTTTACCAATGCCCGCTGGAAATCCTTGGTCCCGCGTATGTCGATCGCCTTGTCCAACACGAATCTCAGCACGAAGGTGAACATCTGGAACTCAAATTCGAAAATATGCGCGTTGCGCTTTTGACTTCAATCTCTCCTCGCGGAGACGAAGAGATTGAAGAAACGTACGCTGCATTATTTACAGTCACCTGAATTACGGGAACGACATTAACGACTACGCATATCAACGCCCACAGACATCGTGCGGCAGCCTGAGCCATTGTCGTGATCAAAGCGGCGTAGGAATAATCCGCGTAACGCGGCGTACCGCAAGATTCCTGATAATTAGCTAGGTACTCTCGACAATTGGAGAGTATGCTCCGCTTCGTTTTTCCCTCTTGCGGCTCATCTTTTCCAAGAACATCCTCTGCGCATTTCAACATATTAAAAAAAAAACAATGTGTTCTATTATTATTACAGTTATATAAATTATAGTTTATATTATACGTAAGACTACCTAAAACGGTACTGGATGTTCTGTAACATGTGCAGCTACTGATGGAAATGCTGTAGGGAGTTTTACACTTCCACGAGACACGAGGAAGTCGAATCGCGTTATCTTTAAAAAACGATCCGTCGCAATTTTCAACGTCCAAATATTGTTCAGTTCTAATTGACGTATTTGAATATTCTTCCGTACTGACCGCGTCAACTGACGTAAGAGACAAATTTGTTCGATCCGTGACGGATTTGTCTTGTTTATTAGTTGCGGACTCATTTAAAACCTAGAAATTAAATTAAAGTTAAATTGAAATTATTAGATTTTGTTATATTGATTATTTCTTATAAGGTTTTGTGGCTATCGCGTTCTATTAGTTTTACTTTTCTACACAGATGAGAATTTTCAGCTCGATATCTGATAGAATGAGTGATGTCATTCAATTCAGATGAAACGGACGGAATTTCTACAGCTTGCTTGTTTTCAAGCCCCATACTGACGAAAATTTGAAAAGAAATTATTTATAGCATTTAAATTTCTAATAGAAGAGACTAATGCACACACACACACGCACGTGTCATAACAACAAAAACTGAACAATTTTTATTGAGTTTTATTAGACTCCATGGACTAGATATCAATTTTTATCAATCCTACGAATAATGTGAATATTGTCATGAATTATTACCTTTACAAAATAATTGTGTATTTTGTTTATTAATGTCGCGACGCAAGCCCATTGTCGCAATTTATTGTATCAGCAGTAAACAAGTTATCTTCGGATAATTCTCAGATTTTATTTCTCAGAAGATGACGATTTTCGCCGTGACGTGGCGCGCAAGAGTGCACGTCATCTATTTCCGGCTCTGAGAAATATGGCACGGAGACGATAACCAAAGGTGGGTTTGCTGCTTATTTGGATGTACATACACTTTCGGCGGGAATTATCACAGCGAGAATCTGCGGATTATGTTGCTGGAGTTATGAGCGTTTGACGACACGTTCAATTTGCAGTGCCAGGAAGATTATTCGGCGACGAAGCGACCTAAATATGAGCAGCGACTTACCCACCTGACACTTTTCCGAGCAACGCCAAGTAAAGAGGTAAATCAACGTGATCCAGCTGTGTCCTCGATCCACGTGCGATATGCGTTTTTGAGTTCTGATAACATCTAAGAATGTCAGCAAATGAGACATCAAGAAATTGCGCTCTCGCATTTCTTTTATGTGTGTCTCCGCATCGCGATTACGTCACTTTGCTACGTGTTCAATTAAATTGATACGTTTGTTGGGGTGCTTATGGTGATGGTATATTCTATGCGCATGTATCCGCGTGTGTACGATGTATGTACACTTCCGACCTTCTCTTCTTTTGTGACCTTCATTTATACTCTTTTGTATATTGCAATTTCAGATTTCTACATTTTCTGTAATTTTGCGTTTTTCGTTATTTTCATTACTGGATTGTGTATAATACTCGTAGATAACACATTTCATATACATATTTATGGTTTACTATTGAAAATAATACACGTGATTTTATGATTTGCAAACTTTAAGAGCAGATATATTTTGTTACGTGTAATACTATTAAAAGCATTGCAAAAACAATTATCTCAGGAAGTCCATAAATTAATAATACTGCAACTAATAATTATACGAGAAACAAAGTAAAACTACTTTGCTTAAGAATAACCTAAGACACTGTATGATAAAATAAAAAAAGTAATAAGAATTTTACATGCCACTTTTAAGTTTTTTTACATTACATTTTTATAATTTTTTGAATATTATATTTTTCACTGAAGTAAAAACAGAAAAAAAGACACGTCAAGTAGTTTCCTTTACTAGATTTCACATACAAATGATAAAGAATGTGGAAAGTCTTTGTCGAGATCTATATCGAGACTTAATGCAATTAGTTTACCCCAGTCTAGAACCTAGACTATATCCAATTAAATCTGGAAATGGAGCAGTGAGTGATACTGTTTTGCCATATTAGAAAAAACTTTCACTGCCATTGATTTTATCAGTTGTTCTTTCACAAAGTGTCTGCAGTAAATTACTTAGCATAAAAAAATACAATAATGCAGTGGTTTGTGTTGCTTTTGTTTGCACAGTGCATAATGTGGGGTGCATCGGAGGAACCATCAGGCACAATGGAAAGTAGTCCACCTGAGGCTGTGGCACATACAAAAGAGACATGTGAGCAAAACAAGAATCAACTGGAGTCTCTTAAGGAGATCATGATAAGGAATCAACAAAGTTTAAAGAAGAAAGAGGAAGAGGTTCAGGTATGTGAAATTAGTAAAGCAACATATTTCAGAAATCTTGCTTTTTTAAGCATCCGCTTTGCAACGGATTAACCAAGAGAGTATCTTAATATTTATGTAAACACACATTCACATTGTTTACTATGAATTAAAAGTTTTAAATACTTCTGAAAATGTATTATGTTTCAAAAGAATTTGTTTTTGTAATTATCAAGGTTTTATTCTTTATTTAAATAAAAGTGTTTGTGTTAACGTGATGGAACGTTATGTAATTTTTGCTAGGAATATGCACGAAGATTATCAAAAATAAAATCTAGAGCAAAGCTATCACGACGTAGCAAAGAAGGAGCTTCATCATCTAAAGATAAAACTGAATCTCAAACAAAGAATGTACCGGAGGAAGTGATCGATGATATAAGTCAAGCAAAAACCCCAAAAGCAAAGTCTTCTTTGCTTCAGCGAAAATTGGCTGAAAACAGAAAAGCGTTTGAACAACGTAGCAGAGAACTAACGGAAACAAAACGGGCAGTGGAAGAAAAAGTCGAAGCCATCAGACAGAAATTAGATGAAACAGATTTAGCTGCTGCAGATCAATTAACTGTCACACCAATTAGGCCTCTCATGATTACTTCCGATGTAAGTGTTACATTAATTATATAAATAATTTTTTTCATTAATCTTATCAAATCTAAGAAATAAATAAGATTTTTTTTTCTAAGAAATAAATATTATATAAAAAAATACATATTTTTTCTTTTTTATTTAAGATGATGGCATCAGTTCAAGCTCAAGACCTTCAAGAAAAGGACAAGAAGATTAAAGAATTAAACAATAAAATTTTTGAGCTGGAAGCAACCATCCTCGATCTTCAAGAAAACATCAAAGAAAAGGACTCCGTGATTGATTCCAAGACAAAAGCGGTCACTCTTATGTCTGCAGATCTCTCCAAAAAGGGTAAAACAACGCTAGACACTCTCGAAGACACGAAAGACGAAATGCGAACAATGCAGGAAAATTTTGTCTTAATAGAGACGTCTTTAAAAACTAAAAATAACAGTCTTCTGGAACAGTTGCAGGAACGAGACAACAGAATATTAGAATTGGAGCACACAATCAATAGGTAATATATTTCGATAACATTATGAGTGTGTTTTAAAAAAACTAAATAATATCTATGTAAATCTTTAATTGAAGTGATCTTCGCATACAGATATGTTGATGTTTTTTTTTAGTCTCTCCTAAAACATCTATTCTTTATTTTTGTAGAATCGAGGAGCAACTAAAGGAACAAAAAATAGCTGAAACGGTAAGTGCGGATTTCTCGCGTTCCACTATGGATACTTTAGCGGAAACCAAAGATGCGATGAAATCGATGCAGGAGAATTTCGTTCTTATCGAGTCTTCGTTGAAAATGAAGAATGACAATCTTCTTCAGCAACTCGAAGATTACGAAATGAAACTCGCAGAAGCGAAAAACAGAATATTTCAGTTGGAATCGGGTGCTGGGATAGCGGCATCTCCAACGGTTGAGGATCTACAATTTAAAATAGAGAAATTGGAGCAGAACAACCGACAGCTTTTAGACGAAAAATACGAATTGCAAAAAAATGTTGCCGAATTGCAAGATAAAATTATCGCTACGAAATCTATTCACGGTAATGATGCAATTATTGAAAAAGACAATAGAATAGCGGAACTCGAAAATTTGATAGAGGAACTTAAACACTCGAACGAGTTATTGAAAGAAGAGTCAAAAGCTGAGCTGCAGAAGCAGATAACCGACTTGTCGTCTAAGAACGAGGAATATTCCAACAGGATTACCGATCTCGAGAATCAAGTTCTCGAACTCGAAACGGAAAGGAACGATATCGCAGCGAGGTTGTCAGCCGAGCAAACGGCGCCTAAGGAAGATGACGTGGTGCAAAAGTTGACGAAGGAATTGGAGGATTTAAATAAAAATATGATTAAATTAAAGGCTCAACATAAAAGCAAAGTGAAAAGCCTGCAGAAGCAGTTGGATAACTTTAAAATGGTAACTTATTAAAATAGCGTTAATTTAATGTTAATGTTAAATTCAGTTTGCTCTTCAATCGATAAACTCGACTTGAAAGAGACTGGCCCGGAAAAATCCGACGGTGCGGATTCGAACTGGGGATCTCCCACTCGCAGTTTACTCAGGCCGCGAGACCACTTCGGGCCGGTTAATGTTAATGTTATTTCAAATGTTTTACGATAGTTTTATGCTCATGTTGAGAACAAATTCATATAAATTATATACATAATATTAAATGACAGAAATTTTCTTAAAAAATAATAACACGTGAATTCTGCTCAGGTATCTGATACGAATGCAGAACTCGTTAGACTGGACAATCAAGTGGCACTGTTGGAAGAAGAGAAAGGTAATCTTCAGCTGAGTCTGGTAGACTTTGACGAGCTTAAAGGTAGGAACCAGGAAAAATTCTATCGCCGACGTTTCCGTTGTCTTAGTTATATTGTCGGATTTTCAATGCAATCTGTGTTAATATTTTTTTGTTACTTTTTTTTTTTTTAATCGAACAGCTTGTTTTTTTTCCACAATCCCGTTTCCTCTACTACAATAAGCATTCGTCCTAATCGTCGTTGCAATTACATGTACATATTGTTTTTCGCAAAAGAGAAATCAATATTGCAAATAAATATGAATTTTACAAACACGAGTGTACATGATCGGGTGTGTGCAAATAGTTAAATATCGATTAATTGTGCAATTTTCTATCCGCGAATACTCAAAGAATTGTGGAATAAACGATATCTTTCAAGGCTAATTTTTGGTGATGGAATCTCTTCGCTCTTCGCTCAATTAGAGTTTTTTTTCTATATGCGATTATTATTATTAAATCGTCTACGAAACAATATACTAATCAATGACGTTTCTTGATTATCGAGCGTAACATGGTACCTACTTTACTTGTCAAAGTTTGCTACGCACTTATTTATAAGTGTAGATTTATCGTTAGTCCTATCTACGTTTTTCTTAATATATGTATTTGATGTTCATACGAAGTACAATCGATTAACATGCATGGGATTACATGGTTGCAGTAACGATATTTTACAGTAACGAATTTGTTTTCTATATATGCAATCGTTATTACGCACTTTTATTGAAGTGAATCATAAGTGAAAGTGATCTTATGACCAATACGCGCGTATGACTAGCTTTTGATTGTTATGTAATTAAACAACGAGATTAATTTCTTGAACAAACTAATTTAATTCCACATTTACATGTGCTTTTAATAATAAAAAAAAGAGAAGAACATCTCGCAATAAATACGATGTTTTCAAAGAAGATGCACATTAAGCAATGGATAGGAAGGCAATACGAGAAATATACTGGATGTAGTAGTAAAATTAATTCGTTTATTATAAACGATTTGATCAAACGTTTCGGTCTCGGTATAGACCTTTATCAGTGGGGATATCTACATATAATATGATAAAGAGTTATTACATTGTTAATCAAATTCGAAAAACTTACATGATTAATTTGTTGATAAATGTCACTTCACATGTCTCTCGAGATGCACATTATCATGCAGATTTTAGTTTCGGATGAAATATTCGGATGAAATATTCAAAATATTCTTTATATTCAGGACTTGATATCTCTAATGTCTAAAACTACCGCTTTACTTCTGTCGTATATTCTGCTTTTTAAACTTAACAGCGAATTCGGTAGCTTGCACTAGTGCGCATTGAGTGTGACTTTCAATAGACTTTTTCTATTGAAAATCGCACTCAGTGCGCACTATATAAGAGAATCTGCTACTATACTAGGTTCAAATCGAGAAGAGAAACCGGATGGACGAAAACTTGTCTGTTTCGCGTGTCTTTCCTACCAGAAAGCACTCCACAGCGATTGGGTGTCAACAAGTGTCCCGCCAATCCCGTACGCAACACTATTTTTATTTCCGTTTTTCTTCCCCTATGCGTAATAGAATTTCCCCTTCTCGATTTGAACTCGGTATAATTCATCATTTCTTGAACAATTTGTGGAAAGGAATAATGAACAGATTGTATAAAGTGGAATTGTCTAGTAACAGTTTTACTGTGCTTATCGCTTAACAACTCGCTCGCTTTAAGCTTATTACAAACAAAACTAAAAATTGTACGTATGTTATCGCCAAAATTATACGATCTGCACAGCTTCGGCAGGAGATTGGCAAGAACGCATTGCTGACCTGGAAAGTAAAGTTGCGTCTCAGACAAAAGATATACAGATGCATATCGAGGCAATCGCCATCTTAGAGAATCAAAAGTTAGACTTGACGCAAGGTAAATGTCTGCCACAACAACCTATAAAAGAGCATAAAATAAGATGTAGCTTATATTTATATAAAAGACGTAAGTTTACATATAACATATTCTGGTATTTATGTAAATTTTTTTTCAGAACTACACACGGTAAAGCAGGAAGTTTCGGCTTTGGAAGCGGAAAACGCCGAGTCCGAAAATCTCAGAGTGACCGCTGAGATGAAAGTCGTCGAGCTGGAAGAGCAGTTGGAAGCTATGCAACAAAGCAAGGAATCGAGAGAAAACAAACTCGAGATTTTGTCCGAGTCCGAGTACCACGAGCTTCTGAAGAAACTCGACGCTCTCACGCAGGAAAATTCTGAGTTGTACAACAAGTTGAGCAAGTTGGAAGAAAAGGGCGCTTCGGACACCGGCTCAACGGAATCCTTCGAAGCCATTCACGTGAATGACAGAAACGATTTGTTGAAGAAGATCGAAGATCTGGAGCAGAAGAACAACGAATTGACGCTCAAGCTAACAAAGCCGGAGGAGAAGGAAGGCTCGCATGCCGGTTCCACGGAGTCCTTCGAGACTATAAACGATACCGATCGTCACGAGATGCTCAAGAAAATTGAACAGCTGACGCAGGAGAACAGCGACCTGACCATGAAGTTGAGCAGGATCGAAGAGAAGGGATCGTCCGACACCGGTTCCACGGAATCTTTCGAACGCATACCGGAACACAACGAGACCAACAACATGACCAAGATTGAATTACTCACTCAGGAGAATAACGAGCTTGTTATTAAACTTACAAAATTGGAAGAGCAGTTGAGCCAAATGGAGAGTAACGTTCCGTTGGACGTCCGTAAGATCGACAACTTGGATCCGCTTAAAGATGATTTACGATTGCAGATCGACACGCTCACACAAGAGAAGCACAACCTGATGGCGGAGATTTCTAATCTCCAGACGCAGGTGACGGATCTTGTGGAGAAAAATAGCAGATTGCAAGATCGTCTAGAAGAGTTGACGACGGAGAATGAGGAGTTGGCTACAAATCACACGAAATTAATGAAGGAACGTCTTGACGCCGAGTTGTTGCAGTCGGTGCAGGTGATAGCGTCTAATGATCAAATTAATATTCTAAGAGAAAGGATACAGGTTCTTGAAAAGGAACTAGATCAGATGCAGGAAGCTGCAATAGAACAGTCAGTTAACGTGACGTCGTGCGAAACCGATGACGCGAAGTCGATTGTCAGGACACTGGAGAAAGAAAAGTATCAGTTAAGAGGAAAAATTGAACAACTAGAGCAATATAATGATCTACAACGAAAAGAATTAGTTAAATTAGGCAAGGAGAATGAATTAATGCTCGAAAGACTGAAGCGTTTAGATTGCGACGATTTCCACAAAGAAAGAATGGAACTTATCAAGAAATTGGAAGATCTGTGTAAAGAGAAAGAGAACGTTGCTCGTGAAAGGCAGGAGTTGCAGGACCAAATCAGCACTCTCTTACGGAAATCGTCCGAGGAAATATCGGAAAAGCGAAAAGCAGAGGAGACTGTTAGTCAGGAAACACAAACTGTGATCGTAGAATCTTTGGAAGAGGAACTGGAAAACAGTAAATTGTTGATTGTGGAGTATAAAAATCAAGTAGAAGAGATGAATATGAAACTGCAGAGCATGGAGACAGAGTTGCAAGAGAAAACCAAGCAAGCGCTCGAGTTTGAGAAATCGACTGAGAAGCTGGAAGCTTTAGAACGTGAACTGAAAGACATGTTTGCCACCGCGGAAGAATGGAAGTTCAAATACGAAGATATGCAAGTAAAGATGCAAGCGCTGGAAGAAGGAAAGGCGTCGATAGAAGAAGCTTTCAAAGCTCTAGAGAACGATAACAAAGAACTGTTGGAGACTGTAAAGGCGAAAGATAGAGTCGCGTTCACTTTGCAGGAACAGCTTCAAGATGTTACGAGTTCGTTCGAGACGAAGTTGCAGGATAAAATAACGAATGTAACCAAAAAAGAAAGCGAAATCGCAGAATTGAAGGCAGAACTTGAAAAGAAAAATCAAGAATTGTATAACAAATACGTGCAGTTGCAAAACGGAATGATTGCAATAGACAATTTGCAAGAAGAATTAAATAATTGCTCGATCAAGCTTAAAGAAAACGATGCCGCTATGTCGTCGCTGTTAGCGGAGATCACGAGACTCCAGAATACAACTCAAGAGAAGGAGGACGAAGTTCATGTTCTGAAAACCAATATTAGCCAAATTACTGAAGCGTTGCACCAATCGAAGCCTCTAACAGAATTTAATGAAATAGTAGAGGATTTACGAGTTAAAGAAACAAATTATATCGAGTTGCAGAACAAATACGAAGAAATCGTGAAGGAAAACAATGAGCTACGGCAAAAGATTGAAGACGTTGAAAACGAATTGATTAAGAAAGAAGAAGAAATCGGTAGTTTGCTCGTAGCTAGAAAAAAATTAGACGCACAAATTGAAAATTTGAAGAGCAACGAGACCGAAGCTGAAAAACGAATCTGGGAATTACAAGTCATCTTGGACAATCAAACCGCATACGCTGGAGAACTGCGATCAGAGCTGGCGGATGAATACAAGCAGATGGAAGGTCTTAAGAAAAAGCACACAGAGGAAATAACGATGCTGAATCGAAGATTGCAAGATGTTATCGAGGAACTAGTCGAGAAAACGCAAGAAACTGAGGCAATGAAGACCGCGATAAAACAGAAAGAAGAGCCACTAGACAAAAACTTTACGGAAGACATGAAAGCAAAATTAGAAAACAAGATTGCGGAACTAGAAGTGATGCTTGCAGAATCGGAGAATAAATTGCAGGTGCAATCTGACAAAATGAAGAAAATTGTGGCGACTTTCAATAAGAAGAAGGCAGCGTGCCAAGAACTCGAAGCGCGTGTCGCCGAGCTGGAGGAGAAATGGACAACGGAGAAAGACGAGAAGGAAGTCAAAAACAAACAGGTACAAGAGGTGGAGATCTCCATGCGGGAAAAGGACAACAAGATCGCCGATCTGGAGGAGAAGTTGGTGCAAGCGCAAAACGACACTGAGGAAGCTCTCACAAGTTCTGACAAATTTGCAAACGAGTGTATCAGTTTGAAGGAAAAGATAACAGTATTGACAGAACAGAACGCGGAAATGGGCGAAGAGATCGAGAAACAACGCGCCGAGATCGAACGAGTCATTGACGAGTTGGTGAGGAAGGAAACGGCGAAGGAAGACATTGCCAGAGAATACGAACTCTACAAACAAACTACGAGCAAAGAGATCGAACAGAAACAAGCGATTCTGGAGGAAATAAAGGAAGAAGCGCGGGAACTGAGAGTGCGCATGCAAGTAATGGAGACCGAGTATGTGGAACAACTTGCTACGATAAAGAATCTGATGGCGGAGAATGGTCTCTTGTCGTCCAAACAGGCGCAAATCGACGAAAAACTCGAAAACGCTGAGAAGGAATCAGAAAAGCGTCGTGTCGTGATCGAGCAGTTACAGAAGGAAATTGCGATTATGACAACAACAGCAACTGGCCAATCTTCGGAATCGAACTTGAAGGAGGACGACGTCACGCAACATTGCGACCATTCTGAGCAATGTCAAAATCTTGTGCAAGCCTTGGAGGCACGTTTGCAAGAGCGCCAAGCGGAGATTGAAAATCTGAACAACGAGCTGGCCAATTCGTACGGCAATATTGTACTGCTTCACGATCAGTCGCAGAGATACAATAACATGATGATACAGACCGCTCAAGAGCGCTTCAATCAATCACTCATGGATCAAACCAATACTTTGCAACAGGAAATCGATTCTTTGAAGACAGAGAAAACTGCGAGCGAACAGAGAATCGGGGAATTGGAAGCTGAGTTGGAAGAGTATAAACGTAAGAACGTAGAAAGCAAAGTCGAAGTTCTTGAAACGGTTGAGACTTCTACCCAAAGCGACGAAAAACCGCAGGAGCAAGATGTCGCCGACACATCTGTTGCCTCGGATGCTGACGTTTCGGACAAAAAGAAAATAGAGCGACTGGAGAGTCTATTGAACGAGACAGAAAACCGATGTTTCGAGCACGTGAAAGAAATCGATATTTTACACAAGAATTTAGAAGAAGAGAGATCGCGCGGCAACAAACTGCAGGAACAGCTTGAAGACTTGCAAAACGAACTGAAGAGAACGGAGCATCTTCTTTCTGAAAATAACACGCGGGTGGAATCATTGATTATGGAATTAGAGAGGATGTCTTTTGAGGTCAGCGAATTGAAAGAGACGCAGGAACAATATCACACCGCTAGAGCGGAATTAGAAAAACTACAGCAATTGATAGACGAGAAGAATGTACAGATAGATTGGTTGAGTGCGCAATTGCACAGCTCGTCTTTCGAGCTGAATGAATTGGTGGAGTTGCAAGAACAACATCGCATCGCTTTAGCCGAATCAGAAAGATTCCAACAATTACTGAACGAGAAGAATGAGCAAATCGACTCGTTGATTGCGGATCATCAAAATGTAATTCAACAGATGAGCATACAAATGCAGCAACAAGCGAATGTAGAAACTCATCTAAGAAAAGAAATTTCATCTAGGGACATCGACATAGACGTGATAAGCGCAGAACTGGCTTCTGCGAAAGAAACTGTGAAAGCGTTGACGGAAGAACGGGATCAGCTAAGTCGCATTTTAGAGTCTTCTTCTTGGATTGATGATCTGAAAGGTAAAACACAAAATGTCGACGACATTGATGTAATACGAGAACTACAACAACATGTCTCCGCTATTACAAAAGAGCGGAACATGTTGCAGTTGCAGTTGAATGACTTAACACGCACACTGAAAGAATCAGAAATACGTATTAAGACTCAACAGTACTTACAAGTTGATCTGCAGAACGCTTTAATGGAGAAAGATATAGATATGATAAGATATACACGACATTTTCAACATGGACTTCGTCTTCCCCAAAAATCGAAGGTGTCCGAGAGCATTCCTGAAGAGCAATCGACTGTTCAAGAATCAGAACATGTTACCATGTCACCAGTTGTCGAAGAACTAATTAGTCAACAAGAACGTGTACAATTAGCTTCTGTCGAGAAGGAAGCGCAAGAAGCGCAGTTGGACATTGGCTCGGGCTGGGACAACGACCCGTCCGAGAATGTCAATGTCGACGAGGACTCTTGGGGCTGGAACACAGAAGAGATTCAATTGAGTGGCGATGAGCATTTGATTCCAAACGCGGAAATACAATTGCGCGTAGAACAGTTGAAAGATGAAATTAGAGATCTGGTAACACAGAATGAAAAACTCGTTGAGGAAAACAAAGCGGCGCAGATAAAGAGCGCTAAATTGATAAAAAAAGTCAAGGAGTACAAAGTGCAGATAGAGAGCTTGCAACAAGAGTTGAAGACGCAGAAGCAAGCTAACAATAGCTTTTTCGATCTGGACACGGCAATAGAAGAGGAACTGAAAGCACAGATCGCCAATTTGGAAAAAAGCCTCAACGAAATCAAGGAAGAGAAGAAAAATATCGTTGCCGAAAAGGAAGCCTTACTGAAGCGACTGGATGTGCTGGTATCGGCTAACGACAGATACATGGAGATGAAAGAAAAACAGGATATGGAAGTCGAAGTATTGCGTATTCAGAACAAGGAACTAAATAACAAGTTGCAATCCCTAGAATGGCAGTTACAGGAGAACGTAACTGACTCAGAAACTTCTCTTTTACAACACGAAGATCAAGTGGAACCTTCTAATGAAGTCGAAAATCAGACTGATCAACATGGTCAACCTCGGAAAAGATCGGTGGAGTCTGCTGACAATTTCGAAGCAATGTCGAAAAAATACAAAGAAGAGATAGATGATTTGAAAGACGAACTGGAGGCGCTCGCTGCCGAAAACGAGCAGTTACAGCACTATTTAGAAGAACAGAAAACAACGATAACGAATTTAGAATCAAATAAAGCTGACAATAATGAACTAGTAGAGAAGGTAAATATCTTGAAGAATCAAGTCGCGCAACTCCAAACCGATCTAGACAAAAGCAAGAAGGAATACGACGTTCTTAGGAAGCAATACGAGCAGAGTCTAATAGATGCGCATGACGAAGTGACAACAATGCGTCATATCAACGATGTTCTCAAGACGGAATCTAAGGAGACGATAGACAAATTACAAGCCGAGATGGAAAATCTACAAGAAGCTTTAAGAGAGAAAGAAGATTTGCAAAATAAAATCAAGTCTCTGATGAATTCGGAGGAAAAACTCTCGACCGTTAACACATCTCTAATAGAGGTTACGGAACTGCTTAACGCTAGAGTTCAAGAGGTCGCCGATCTGAAGCAAGAGCTTCAAGTCCAATACGTAGAGAGACAGCAGGCTGAAACGACGCTGCAATCGGAGATACAGAACTTGACGAGAGAATTGGATGAGAAGAAGCAAGAATTGGGAGTCTTGAGACAATTGATCAACGACAAGGAACACGAATTAGTCGAACAGAAAAATGTGGAAACGGTGAATGCCATTGTTACCGAAGCTACTCAGGAATTGGTCCAGAAGCATGCGATCGAGATTGAAGAGAGGAATAAGGAGATACATGATCTGACGCAGAAACTGACGGTGTTGCAATTGACAGTCGATGAATACACCGAGAAGCTGCAAGCTAGTACAGCTCAATTGGAGACGCAGCAGGAACAAATAGCGTATCTGAAAGAAGATCTAACAGAACGCAACTCAATAATAGGATCTACTCAAGATGTTATAAACTTAATGAACGAAAAATTGCACGAGAAGGAGCAGGAGTTGGCACGGTACGAAGAAGAGAAGACGAAGCTCACAACAGAACTAGATAAAGTCTCAGCGGACTTCCAACGTTTGCAGAGTCAACTGGACGGCATACGAGAGTACAACGCGCACATTAGCAACATGGAGCAAGAAATTCAAGTTCTAAAGTCAGAGAAAGAATCAATCCTGCTGCAGTACAATCAGGAGACAAAGACGTATCAAGCTCATCTAGAAAATGATAAAGAGGAAATCGCTGCCTTGAAGCACGATCTGCAAGAGAAAACCGAGCAACTGCACTTGGTGAACTCACAGTTGTGCGCCAAGAAGAACGAACTCGAACAAATCGAGGCCGCGATGAGTAACAAAGATTCTTTGTTGGAGGTTGCGAATCAAAAACTAGACGAGAAACGAGTCGAACTGGAGATGCTGCGTAACGAACAAAGTTTTCAGGCAACCGATAATCTTACTTCTGTGTCTAAGATAGATAAAGACGACGACGCCAATCTACAAAGCACAATAGACGAACTTAAAGCGCAAATGGAAGCCAAGCAGCAAGAATTGGAGCATCTCAAATACGTTTTGAGCGAGAACACGTATCCCACGATCATTCAACAGATGCAAGATAGAATCAATTGTCTGTACAACGAGAAGGTCACGTTAGAATCTACTTTGCAAGCGACTACTCAGACCTTGACGGAGAAGCAAGAGCAAGTGAATCTTCTAACGCAGTGTATACACGGACAGAGTCACGAACACATTTCTAAGGAGGAAATGGGTTCGCTTTCCAGAGATCGAAGATCCATGCACGATCAGGAGGAGATCGTCAGGCTGCAGAACGAGGTGCACGCGAAGGAGCAAGAGATCAACGAGTTGAAGTATATCATCGCCGAGAAGGATTCGCAATTGAGCCTTCAGGCGACCATGGAGCCGCAGTCGGACGACTTCGAGCTGCGTGAGACGATACAAAGACTGACGGGAGAACTGTACGGAAAAGAGCAGGAAGTTCAGGTGCTAAAATCGACTATTGCGGAGCTGGAAGAAGAGATTCTGCGTCTCAAAAACTTTGAGAGGCTTTCTGAAGAGAACAGAAACGCCATCGAGAGGCTAACTTCGGAGAAAGAGCAAATTCGCGTTGAGGCTGAAGAGTTCTTGTGGAAGGAATTGCATACGAAAGAATTGGAGATCGGCGAAATAAAGCAGAAGCTATCGGAGGAGAATCAGAAGTTACTGTCGGAGCTTCGATTGAGAGACAATGACATCGAGAATCTGAAGACGCAATTGGAACAGTTGCGAGTAGTCGCCACCGAACGAGGCGACAAGTTGCAAAGAAAAGAGGACGAACTGATGCACGTATTCGACGATCTGGCCGAGAAAGAGAGAAGACTGGCCGAGCTGAGCATTACTAAAGACGCGGAACTTCACAATCTGAAAGTGCAGATTCGCGAGAAGGAGACGCGCGTGGAGGAACTCGTTACGTTGTCCGTGGAAGAGGAGAAACAATTGGAAGAATTAAGACAAACTCTAACAGCCCGAGAAGAAGAGATAACCAAATTGAAGGAATTGCTGGAGCAGAAGATATCGGAATACGAGATGATACAGCACGCCTTGAAAAAAGATGTGTCCGTCATCGAAGCGGCGATACCGAAGAGCAGTTCGGAAGAAACCGCTCAAACGGCCGGAGATAACAAAGAGACTGTTTCCAGCCAATTGGATTTCGCGTTATACATGCTTCATCAGAGAGACGTCAGATGTGAAGAGCTGACCCACGAGCTGATGCAGTTGCTCGAGGAACGCGACACGTTGCAGTTGCGTTTGTCAAATGCGATCCGAATAAACGAAGAGCTCAGAAAAGGAATAGATAACATCGAAGGAAGTCCAGTAAAAGACTCATCATCGGCCTCACAAGCGTTGCTTGAACCTATCGTAGAACAACCCTCGCCCTCGAAGTCCGAAGGACCGGTCGAGATAGCGAAAGAAGCCATCAGTGCCCCGCTCGAGGACAAGGAAGCTCTTAGCGTGAAGTGAGTAAAACTGTTTGTTTTTTTTTCAATCATGTAATTGAAATGCGTAAATTGTTAGGTACATGTAGTTTTGTTAGTTGCAGAAGAAATTCAGCGCTACATGCACATAATTTCTCATCATTACTAGTACTTTATTATTTACAAGTCCCTCAATTAGTTCCTTTGTCGAGCAAAATAGTATTTCATTCTAGAAAGAATAATGAAAAGCAAAAAAAAAACTTACTTACGCGAAGCTTCATGTTTAGTCAATTTTCCGTCGAACTAATCAAGTTGTTTTCCATCCTAGTCGCTGATACATTACTC
>QVOA01002835.1:0-48421 GCA_014825685.1 Pseudomyrmex cubaensis
GATGCTATTGGTTAGTTACCACGGACGCGCATGCACATATTTACGGCACGCAAAAATCGGGAGAGTTGCGCTACTGTGTATACTGTGACTTTATCTTTATTACTCACTAGGAGTGCGTTCGCTTTAGACGCTTGCGCGCTTTAAGCAGCAGTCCGTCTTTATTGTTCTTTAAATGTAGAAAAAAGATAGATTGACGCTCAAAGAGCGTAAGCGCCCAAAGCGAACGCACCCTATGTAGATATGAAACAAAGATAAAATGACACACTCGGATGGGGAAACGGAACGCAACCTAAAAGGAATTCAATTTATTAGTTTAAAATAGGACAAGCTATAGCTACAATAGACGATTTTTGGCGATCGTTTGGTACATGTAATAATATATCTATATTTGTGTACAAATATAAAATTGAAAAATTGTTATACACATTTTCAATAAGTACGATGGAAAATTTAACTTCTGTTTTTTATTAACTTTAAATATACAGAAATTTTGTATTCATCAGCATGGTAGTATAGATGAATGTAAAATTAATAAGCTGTCAATATATAGCTTTCTTACAGAAATATAAATAATGTTTGTAAATAAAGATATTCTATAACAGTGTAATGGCATTCGCGCTACGATCTTTTTATGAGAAAATACTTTGATAATGCTCGATTACTCTTGATAACATCTTCATTATCCTGAAATATTTTTACTTACAGATTCGATGTTTAAATTATTTGAATGGTTCGTTTGCGTAAATTATACTTTTACGATAGTGTGCAACAAATCTGTTGACTATAAACTTGTTCTGATTGCTCATCTCGAAACAAATAAAAATTATATATTTTTTTTAAAGAAGCTTTAAAGTGTCTCGATCTGAACTGAAAACTTGTGTCACATAGTTTGTTTATAAGGATTAATATTTTTGTCTGTTTTAATATGTACATAACATTAGCAGAAACTAAGATTAATTTTTTAGACTGTGCTTTTTATTACAAAGATCTTGTATTACACTTGTGTTTTAATCTGCTGATGCTGTGCTATGTAATTGTACATATCAGTCTTCTTCAACAAAATAAGTTTATTCTTTTTCAAGATGACTGTTTATCTAAAATATGTACACGCTTTATATATACATATACACACACACAATATCTGATTTTCATCTTCTATGAACTTTTAAGAGATGCACAATACTCATATATTGATTAATAACACTACTTAACAATAATCTGGCACTCAAAATTTGCACTCTTTACATATATTTACAATTAACCAACAATACCACATCTCAACAAGATGTTAACAATAGTATTAATGATGTACAATGTTCTACAGACTGCATATTATACGATTTAGAAATCTTTCAAAATCAGTAAAAAAAAAAACAAAATCTTCAAGGATTTGTTATCTTTGTGTTTATATCTCTATAACTTGTACACTCAATTTATGTGCGACTTGTAGAACAAAGTATATAAACTCTACATATGAATGTGTAATTTTTATATTGCTTAATTGCTAAGCACACTAAGTTTTACTAATAAAATAAAATCACAGCTTCTCTTTACGTATAGTATTGAGGAAGATCTATACAACCAGTAAAATCTAATGTATATATTAACCCTACTGCAGTTTATAACGTTCTCGATTCCCTTGTTCACAATTCAACAAAAAATCGGAAAATGTTACCTGACTTAGTAACACACAAATATAAAATGATTAATTTTTTACAGAATAACACGTAAAGTTTAAAGTATAACTCACATATTGAAGTCATATGACACAAATCAAATACATATATACAAATTTAATTTGGGTAATATATAAAAATATTCATACATGTAATATATGTCAGGAAATTATTATATATACAGAAACAAAGACTCGTAAGTATTATCAGTATTTAAAAAAAAAATTATCTTTCTTCTCTCTTTTTGTTTCTTTTCCTCTCCTTCCCCTCTCTATCTCTATAATAGATACAAAAATATACATAAACGTACAAATGTAAAATAACACATATTTAAAAAATATAACAGAATTATTTAACATAAACTATTTGAATCATTCAGATTATAACTTGTTATTGCTCAACGAGAAAATCAGAAAATTTATACAAAAATAAAACTAGAATTGAGAACATTATTTTTTTAAACAGTTAGCATGTATTTTTTGCACAAAAAACTAAAACATAATATTTATTTTCATACAGTAATCTTTATAAAAGAAAGAAAGTTAACAAACCGTGTTTTAGTACCTTCCTTTACAGTTAGCTACAGCATCGTTGGCACAGTCGCGGATATGGTGTTCAAACAATGAATAATAACAAACACAAAAACTATTTTGCATGCTAGGATAGATTCAAGAACCATAAGCTAAATACATATGTTTGAATAATGGTCTCATATTCTCGTACTTTTGAATATTTTTTGAACTCTGTTCTCTTAAGAATCTTACAATTTGATACTGTACAGCTAATAAATCAATATGAGAAACATTCGTAAATTTACAGCTACAGCTTGTAATTTTATATATACAGAACGCTACATTTTGTCCTACATACGTAAAGAAAATAGAAACTGTTAAAACTATTAGTCACTACACTTTAGATATTTTTACAAGCATTGATATTGCTAATATTAAGATTGCCGCTTTTTCTAAAGCAAGTTATGTAAAATGTACGTAGGTACACCAAGAATTATCGCATTTTTATCGCACTTTATACGCATTACATTCGGAATATCGACGAGAAAACCTACAAGTTCAAAGTCTAGCAAAATTGGTTACTGAAAAATATATAAGAAAATATAATAATATGGTAATACATAAAAATATAGACAAAGCAGAATTGAATAAAAATTTAGAGAAAAACTTGATAATAACTCTAATAATTCTTTATAACAAATATTATCTGTACAACAAAAATGTAAACAAAACAAAAGAGTTGTAAGTTTAGATTGTTTTAATATTTACATCTTTTTTTGTTATGGCTATTATGTTTAATTTTCAAATTTAATCGTTGATTTTGTCACTATTATGTGACTATAGTCGATATAAAATATATAGATAATTTTTCTTTTAAGATACATATATTATTTTTGTAACATTTTTTCGTTCACATTCAAGTTTTTGTTTACATTTAATATTGAAATATAAGTATCTTAAAGTTTCATACAAACATACAATCTAAATCTTAATAGGATTATAATGTAAAAGTTTCGAAATCTTCGAAAGAATACATATAAAAAGAAAAAGAATACATATAAATTTTCCTCTGACGTAATTATTATTCCGTTTATCAATACCAGTAAAAAAATTGAATTTTTTAACTAAAACATTTAAATAGATTTGAAACTGCCAAACACCTGACATATAAATTCGCAAAATTAGGAATCATTATTTTACTGCTGTTTCTCATCATAATACAGTAACACGAATAAGATGTATACCACGATATATGTATATACTACAATGTAAAAATTTTCGAGCTTTGTGTGTCTGTTTTTTAATTCATAAACAAGAAATAAAGAAAAGAGTGACATACAAGATGCAAAGAAAACTACAAGTCGAAGAGAATAATACCGAAAGCAAAAAACCTGTTAAACACCTGAAATTTATAGTAATATATTCATTTATAGTAATATAAGCTATAGGCTTAGAAATACTTGTTTCTCGAACAAAAAGAATTGTTTTGCCTCAAATAAACTTTATTAAAATGTAACGTAAGCCTTTTCTCATGATGTTCATTCATATCCGCGTTTTCGCGAAGTCAAGTCTCAGCTTTTGTGTATCCCGCATTAAATATGTCCTTATTCATTCTTCTCTCTCTCTCTCTCTCTCTCTCTCTCTCTCTCTCTCTCTCTCTCTCTCTGCATTGATCCGTGTGTCCGGGTATGTACATGCTACCTGAAAGGAGGAAGGCTACTTTTTGCTACATGTTTAGAGCATAATGCGAACAATGCTGTGGTACCTTCTGGCTACATCTGGAGCAATAATAAGGACACATGAATATGTTTCCAACGTCGAACTGCTCTTGATGTACCTAGACGCGCATTAGATCTCTTAGAACAGTACTCTGAGTACGCGCAGTATTCGCTTACTGAAAGGGAAATAGATGACAGATTGGCCCTTTACTCTGGGGCCGTAAGCAAGTCCTAGGCTAATTCTCTCTTCGCCTTAGTCTCGTTGTAGAATTCGGATGTCGCATCGGCGGTAGACGTCACTGTAACCGGCCGGAAGTGTCGAGTCAGTACATACACCACTGCCTCGTATGTTGCCATTATGATAGCGGTATTCGGAATTTGCCGGATCAGCTGAGTACCAAGACCGCGATAAAGACCTTTTACGCCTTCTTCAACGCACACGGTGTTTAAAGTTTGCCAAAACGAGCGGTATTTGGTGCCTTCTTCCCTCAACCGGGTTCTCGCGACTTCTGCAGGAGATAAGAAACACAATTATAGTTGTATTACAGTTGTATTGAGATATAAAAATTTCAAAAATTCTCTTACCGTGAGGATAAGCGATAGTAGATGCTATCGTTTTTGAAAACGAGCCTGCTGCCATAAACTCAACAAAGTCGCGGAATGTTTTTCTGTCATCCGTTCTCGAAGCTCGCGACCTATGTGTAGCCAGCCATGCCTTCACCGCTTCATATATCACAAAGTGTATCACAGTCTCACTTATGCCTATATAAGACGCCACAATACCTTTGTAGAATCCTAGAATACCCTATAAAATAAAAAATAATCACAGTATATGCGCAAATATGACAATATACGAACAATAACGTAATAAACGCATTATATTGTCAAATTTTTTGCAACGTAAGTTTTATAATACGACTTTGATACATGGAATCTCCTAACACAATGTGACATAATAACAATAAGATAAAAGACAGTGTAACACTTTTTATCTATATTTATATATACACACAGATAGAATTCAAGAGTTCAAAAGAGAGAACACGTGACATTTGCGTGTTCAGTTAAGCATAGTATTAAAATGAATGCTTATACCTCTGATAAGAAAGCTGAAAATAAATTTGGAGTCGTGGGAGCTATTTAGTAATGAAACGATAATAAATTGATATCATAAAAGTAAGTATTCAGATAAAACAAAAATCCCGTAATTATCACTTTGTCTATGCTAAAGCTATAATCACAAACACAAATTATGCAGATTATTTAAGATTTTATAATATACGGCACTGATAGTTCTCACTAACTTAATGTGTTAATTATCTCTCAAATTTTTTAACAACATAATTCTTAATAATGTATTTTGTATTAAATCTATAATATTTGTATACGTATATTGTATACGTGGGTTTTTCTTATGTTTTAACAGTTTTTATTATTACGACTACTATTAATAAAACATATAAAAAATTACTTTATAACTATAAATTTTCTATATACGATGCGCAAATCCTTTTATTATACCGATTTTTAAATTTATTAATTTTTGTTCTCTAACGTTCATACATTTTTAATTTATATTTATACGCATCTATAATTTGTATCATATAAAATGCTTTGTTTACGAATATACTAATTCATTATTATAATTTACATGAATTCCGATTTTTAATTTTATAAGCAGGATTTACATAATAATGTATTATATGATAAAAAATAAGATAGTAAGTAATATAATTAATAGATAAAGTACAAGTTGTAGAAAGCTGTTTGCTACGCAAACGTTGCTTAACTTAGGGTGGTATTTTCCAAGATATTTTTACCTAGATATACTATTTGTAGTTCATGGCACCGAAGTTGAAGCTGGCTCGACTTTGATGTGTCGAGTGCAATTTTAACACGTATGTGATATAAATCATGTACTTGCTCCAAATAAACAATATCGACGATACATGTCTACAAAATAAAAAAACGATAACAAATAGATTTGTTTACACGGATCAGAAAAAAATATAATAGATTTTACTGACACGTCAAATATCATCAAATGCTGTCGTACTTTCTCAACGAGAACATTTTACAAACTATAAACCGATAAACTTTTTTATTCGAGGGAATCTTCAGTGTTTGCATCTGAAAACTATTAAAGAATAGTTACATCAGCTCTAAATCCAATGAGATTTTATATCCACTCAGCTCACGAAAACACAAGTGCTGTATCTATCATGCCGAACGAGACAAAATAATCTTGGCTGCGGCTTACACATTCGCTAAATATTCTATTGACGTCCTTGCACGATAGTTAAATGTCATTTTGTCGGTTTAGAGTTTCTTCTGTTTGCTTTGATAACAACATGCAGCACTATTATTTCGTCGAGCAATATAACATATAGTTCTACCCGTGCGACGCCAACGAAATTCGATTGATCAATAAATACAATTATGTTTTGCGCCAAACAATACTGAGAAATTGCTAGTGAGAATTGCCTTGGTTGTTATAAAAGAAAAATTAAGAAGACAGTCATTAATTGTACATATTTAGGAGAAAGTAAAAATTTCAAGAATAGAAATGGCGATTATAGTGTTTGCTTTGTGTTTTCTTAGTTGTCTTTTATTTTAGTATGATTATAATTTTAATAGAGTTCGAAAAACTCGGATATTATTCTACTGACCGATAGTTTCCCGTTGCACACTATTTAAAACCGAATCTATATGATGCAATATACTAACGATATGAATACCTATCGAACACTCAAAGAGAGAGATATATACAATATACACATACACACACACATTTCTTCTAATCCTAATTATCAGAGAGATATGTCGATTTTTCAATAAAATTTATCGTATGTGTGTAAATTATGGATTTTAAGTTTTTAGAATATATGAAGATCAGTGGTATTACATTTAAATTTCACGAGTATGCATATAAGTTGTCAAGTATAAATCATGTAATAAATTGCAATAGAAATAATAATCTATTATCTTACCGATTGTCGATATATCCTTCGCATGCATTCTATCGCTGTGACTTTATGCGATCGGTGATCCAACTGTAGTCTTGTTTTCACGAACCAAATCGGATTAGTCAGTGTACACGCGGTAAAACCTGCAAGAACAAACAATTGTTTACTGAATATGCTTACATGCTTTAATTTTCCAAGGAATAGACTGAAGATATTTTGTTTTCAATAAACAGAAAGAACTTATATAGGTTTACATTGCATATTTAATTACTTAAGAAAAAATAATTTCAATTGTTTCTCGCGTAGATAGTTGTATGCACTTGAAGACCCTGTGTATTACTGAGACGATTTACTATTTTTCATTAATCTGTTTTGTGAAAGATTGCCGGACCATCGTATCACAACATGCACTGTTCGAGAGGGCTCGTGAATAATATACAAGTTATGTAATCGGAAGAATCGTATAACGTGCACTTTATATTGTGCATGCACGACTTGTTTATGTTTATGTTTCTTTGTTCTGAAATTCTGAAGACACAGAAATTTCCGACTCGACGATTCAAAAACCGATTTAAGAACACTGACGACATAAAACATGAATGAAACATTAAATGAAATAAGACATATCTCCTTGATTATATAATATACATATTTCTATGTATGTATATACATGATATAATTAACAATATAATTAACAATATACATATTTAAATATTGATTAAATATGTGATATATATTTTATTATTTAGTGTGTGATATGTGCGTGTGTGTGTGTATATATATACTATATATATATCACACTCCTTCAAAATTCAAAATAATAAGTTTAAGAAGCTTTTTTTCTTAATTTCCAAAGATTATTATTTATCGGCGTTTTTAGAAAACGTTTTACGATCGTAAAATACGTCCTTGTTGCGATCTCACGCTCTGTGTATTTTTTAAATAAAACTAATAAAATCGAAAGCAATTTGAAATAACATATTATAAAACAAACTATCAATAAAAATATATACTGAACTGATATATGAAACGAAATCATGGCATCTGTAATCATAAAATTTATTTATATACAAATATTGAAAGATATCTAATTCACACACAATAAATGACTATTTATTTAAAGTTCACTAGATATCTGACAGAATAAACAGAGACTCATGACGTAATTTTTAAAAATTTTAGGAAATGTAACACGTGACTGCAACGCGTAACAAATTGCGATGGCCTGTCTAAAATGCGGAACTATTTACAATCTTCAAGTATTTTTCAAAATGAGAACGGCGCGCTAAGGGAACACGCACGAACGAACCTGCATTACTGCGTTATCTTCAATTGTGATGCAATTCTGGTTGCACCGTTGCGGTTGGCGCGATGCATAATTCCTTCTATAGAGCTATTGTCGCTTCATACGGCCACAAGACGTATGGAAAGCGGGCATTGAATTACGTGCGATGAGGACGTCTAAAAATAGAAGTATGTTGTCGGAGAGACACTCTCTCGCTCGCCAGCTCAACACAAGGCAGAATAGAAATTGCGGAAAAGGAAAGAAGGCAAAGAGGAAAAACGAAGAAAAAAGAGAAAAAAGAAGAAGAAGATTCGTTGAACATCTGGCAACTTTCTAGAGTTATAAAAAACAATTTAAGGCAAGTAAGATGCGAAATTAGGTGACCACTTTGTAAGGTCCATTTTGAATACGAAATTTTTGCATTTGCAATGGATCTTACAAGTTATGTGTGGATATTCTCGCATTATTTTTATAATTGGTGAATTTATGCGCGCGCGCATAATAAATTTGCCTTAGGTAGCATACATATTATTTTGTGTCATCACCATAGATATTTGATATAAGTACTGAAAATACAGTAACTGAAAATACAGAATGCGTAAGTAAATTATGTAACTATGCCACTAGGTACATGTACTGCGTGTATCTTCTAAGGGTTATCGACATCGGGAGAGTTCGAGATGCGCGTCAGAATAGCAACGCGATATCCGTACTTCGATAAATTCATAAAAGATAAACGCGCGAACTACGTACAGAACACTTTTTCATTCATCGTGTACATATCACGTTGCTTCAGTGATTGGATTTGCCGAGAGAAAACAACATGACGCACAATACTTTCATACATAAAAGTCTGATTACTTTTTTTTGGATAGACCTTTTGTCTCTCTCTTTCTGTGTGTGTGTGTGTGCGCGCGCGCGCGCGCGTGTGTGTGCGTGTGCGCGCGCGTGTGATAAAAAATTCAGGAAAGAAAAACAAACGCGATATATAAAAACATGATTATCCACAGAGAAAACCACTTGTTTGTATAAAACATAAAATAATATTTCAGACAAACAAGAGTCGAACATATTGCGAATAGTCCGTGTGTATATATTAAAGAGTCTTGTTTGTTTAATATATATATTTATCGTTATTCTCTATTTCTCTCTTACCAGCGCAAGTTGCTGAGAAAACATGCACGATCGGAGTATCAGGTGGTAGAATCGCGTTAAATGCAACTTTGCTCTTGGAGTACGCGCAGAAATAAATCGCTCTGGAAGGCGCCACACCAACAAGATTTGGGCCAAGCCCTTTGAACAATCCTCGTGCTCCCTCGTGTTTGATAATATATCGTAAGCATTGATAGATGCCCGGCGTGTGCCGGGAAGAGTGCGGAGGAGAAGTCGAGACGCCGAAATGTGAGAGAGCCACGAAGTGACTGGAATACCTGGAAATAAAAAAAAATAAATAAATAAATAAAAAAGATACATATGAGAAAACGCAGAACTGCTTTTTTTTTTATCCATTTTTTAATTATATATTTATGTTATCCGCTGGAAATAATCGCGATTATATCGTGACGTTATTCCGGACTTAGAAAAATTATAAGATGTCGTTTTTTTTGTTTTCTTTTCGGGTTACGTTTTTCAAATAAACAGCCGCGTACATATAAATCAGCATATGTATTTTGTTTGATTATTTTACCTGGGGTATCCGGTGCATAATCTTCTGCGTTGTTCGGGCGTCGGAGAATCCTTGCAAGTGGGATGGCCAGATGTGAATTCTTTGTGTATTGGCGACGGCGGATAAAAACCGGAAGACGAAGATTGCAAACGAGTTTTCACTACTTCGAGGGGACACGTTACTATTGCTCCTGCTGTACCAGCCACTCTATGCAAAAAACAATTAAAGAAAAATGATAAATTATACTAAAATTATTATTATTAAACAATAGAATAAATTAACATTTTTAATTTATTACATTTTTTATTATTATTAAATTATTATAATTTCTCTATATGATGTACATGTAAATGTGAAATATATAACTACACGACATATAGTATTTGATCTTGTTTGTCTTAATTAAAAAACAATATATAACTGTATTATTAGAAATTATATATGCGAGTTTACTTAAAACATATTTAGAGAATGTTTTATTAATCTAATATTGTTAATTCCTTAAAATTAACGTTATTGCGTAATATGTGCTAAACATTTTATCAACTGCAAAATAAATATAAGCTTCCATAAATTAGCTTCCACTTCGCATGTCGCATATTATAAATTTATGCACCTTAGTGTGAGAAACATACACAAGTGTGCACATGTGTTTTGATAGAAGCACAAGAGTTTTCAAAATTATTTGTTTCAAATATCACACTTTCTCACTTTCACATTATATTCGATAGATATGTTATACTTTGCAAGTTTTACTTGATTATTTTATATAGATTTTTTAAATACGCCCATTTAACTCACAATATAAACATGTGCATTTGACATTATATAAATAAAAAATGAATAAGTTGTTAAAAAATTATTATTGATATAGGAAAAACCTCTGCAAATATTTTTCTCTCTTCATGACTTTAACAAATAGGTATCATCTTACAAGATATACATCAAGATAGAATTGCATCAATGGATGCAACCTTGCACAAGTTTGAATAAGACCTTAAGTATAAAAAGTAATTTATAATTTTGTTTATTATTAAATATCAAATAATCATATATGAGTTTATCGAGCATATGCAATCTCTTTTTACATATTTTTCTCTCTGTGTTTCTTTCGCTCTCTGATGCGCAAAATTTTTATAATAGAAATATGTAGTTTTCACAAAGTTTCAAAGCATCTTTTATTTTTCCAATGTAGAGTCGATATATTCTCCAAAAATTCGATTACATATAGATTGTCAATTCTTCGAGTACTATACATAAAACACGCGTATCGTGTGTAATATGTATCACGTAGGCATGTGCATAAACAAGCAGAAAATGTACATATGCATCGGTCGCAGCACTACGTCATTTTCGCTTTCAAAAACTCGGTTACAAGTATATACCTAGTAGTTTCGTGTATTTTTTGATCGATATGTATCGATAGAACCAATCCTACCAAGTCGATTAACCTGTTTACTGAATGATACGTCTAAAAATAGTTACAACAGCAAGTGAGAAACTTGTAGTACATTTCTCGTGTATGTATAATGTGTATAAAAATCCATCACACCACGAATATATGCGTTAAAGATTGACTCTTTCACAGTTGCATAATTGGCGATAATTAAATAACTACACACTGTATAGGAGTAATCATAATCATCGATACATAGATACATGTACATATACGTACACGCATACATATGCGCATATAGTCTCAATTGAATGCGGTCTTTCGACAATTGATTTTAATCGCAATCGTCCGAGCAAAATCGCGTGGCTCGAAAAGATTATTAATCGTGCCGAAAGCGATCGCGTATAAAATCGAAATGCGTCACAAGTCATCTTAAAATGTGCCGAGAAGTGCCGCAACGCAGAGCCGGGGCGCGCGCGCGCGCGCGCTTGCATGCAATTCGGTCGAAAATAATACTCACCCTCCGGCGACGAGATGTATCGCAGTGTCGCGATCCAACATCCTCTGCAAGAGATACGCTGGTGGATCTAGGATAGCATGCACTTTCGCGATCTCTGAACGGCCGCGGTAAAACTGTCTGAAAATAAAACGAGACGAAACCCCAGACAAGGCGCGCACGTACTATTTCACGACACAATTCACTGGTCAATTCACTCAACAGACTCTGTAAACTTACGATACAAGCAATTTATAACACGAATTACGTTTTCTAGATTAAATTATCGACGAGGCACATCGAGACTCAATGATGTTGAGCCGCACTAATGTAATACGTAATATATTTTATATCAACACTATCGCGAACAACATACATCACTTCACCTTGTTCAATTTGCTCCAACTGAAACGACAAGTTTATCATGCACTACCGCCAGATTCCCCCAGATTTTCCTGCTTTATCCCCATCTGTTGGTTCCGCGCTGCAATACACACAGTGACATCGAACAAGGAGAAACTATATCGATATAAAATCGATGTAATCGACTTAAGAAAATAATCGATCGTAAAATAAAAGAAAACTTATAAGATTCAAACATCGATTACTCGATTGAAAATCTGTATCTCTACTGTGTCGAGCTTCGACAGCCGAAAAGAATCCGAAAAGGTTGTGTTTGCGGCGTCGTGCCGGTGAACAGTGGTTACAGGACTATTAAAGATAAAATGTCGTTCGCCAGAACAGGTCTTATATTTTATATCGCCTACATCACGCTGTTATTTGCGTATGTGAACGCGAATACGCACCAACAAACGAAAAAAAGCTTAGTGGAACAGCTTAATGAGGACAATTGGGATGTAATTCTCACGGGAGAGTGGATGGTCGAATTGTAAGTTAGCCGAACGAGTTGACATCATCAAGCTGATGGCGTGTCAAGAGCTACATAAAAACTTTTTATAGACTATAATTTTATTGATGATAAGGATGTGCACTCACAATGTTTTCTTAAACTAACAATTTTTTTTATATATAATTTCTTTTATACATTTATATATCTTATGTGTTTTTACACTACTGAATATTATTATTATTGTTATTATTATTATTATTATTATTATATATGTATACACACACACGTTATATAATAACTTAAATGTTATACAATATATTTGTTAGTTATGCACCATGGTGTCCTGCGTGCAAAGCTCTTGAACCAGTTTGGGAAAATCTTGCATTAAAAAAGGAAGAGCTCAATATTAATGTTGGAAAAATAGATGTAACTGATTCTCCTGGTCTTAGTGGTAGATTTATGGTTACAGCTTTGCCTACAATATTTCAGTAAGTTTGCTATAGAATATTAAAAATTTATGATATGTAAGTTATGTGTTACATATTCTGTAGTTATATATATACATAATCACATTTTGTTATTTTGTAAAATTATTATTTATGAAAAGTTTAAATTTGGTTTTAGATTGTGTTAAAACTAAGAGAAATTTATTTAAACTTGGTTTTTATCTTTTTAGCGTAAATGATGGCATATTTAGACAATATAAAAGTCCAAGAGATAAAACTTCCTTGATTGAATTTATAGTCCAGAAGACATGGAAGAAAGTAGATCCAATACCTAGCTGGAAGAGTCCAACTTCATTTCATATGTCAATTTTAAGTCAATTTTTTAAACTGTCTCAAATATTACGAGTAAGTACCAGAAATTTTGTATCTGTTATTTTCTTTTGTTTACAAAATCTAAGTTTTGTTTTCTATGTATTAAGTTATATCAACGGAAATAAATTTCATTATATTATACATCATTTCAGATTATTCATAACAAACTTTTAGAAGAAATTGGATTACCTACATGGGGTAGTTATCTGATTTTTGCTGTCGCAACAATTATTTTGGGTGCAATATTAGGACTAGTATGTAATTTTTTTTTTTTTTTAACACATATGGAATAACATATGGAACATTAACTGTATATTTGTATATAGCTCATTGTGTGTTTGATTGACTTCTTTTATCCACCAAAACTGCCGCAACAAGGCAAAAAGAAACAAAATGACACAGTGGATGGTTCAGCACGAGAAAAATCTTCAGATGAGTTTGAAATTGTGGAAAACATTGAAGATGATTTGGTGGATGAGGAAGAATCGGAAGCAGAGGAAACGAAAGAACCTGAAACAAAGGAATTAAATGAAATTGAGGAAAGTGAAAAGAACAAAGATACTGACGATACCAGTAGTCCTAATGTTCGCAAACGTAAGCCACGCAAGGCTGATTAGAGTTAGTAGTTTGTTGAATGTAAATACTCGATAAACATGATCATTGAGCCTTAACGATATTTCTCAAAAGCATTCCTGTGCATTGAGATGGCTCATAAATCGATATCGCTGTTCTGCATCTCTGAAGCACAAATAAAACAAAACATCATGCTCGCCGTCTCTTGTACGTTTCAAACTTTAAGTAAAGGAAATTCGGATTGTGTGTAAATCATCTTGTATTAGATAAATATATTTCAGGTTTATGAAGATGAATATCTCAGGTATTATTCAGTAAAACTTTAGGGCTCTTTGCAGGTAATCTGTAAAGTTTTGGAAAGTGATATCAAATATTTTTAAAATTTAATTCTTCCTTGTTGAAATCATGCATATAAATATATAAAATATTTATACAAAACATTTTGAAAAAGAGATATTTCTTCTTCAAAATCAAAACAAATATATTGAAAAAACTACTATTATATATATAATTCGCTTTTCGGTTGCAAAGGATATATAATTCGAATTTTAAGTACTTGCAAATCAAAATATATGTGTTTTTTCAAAACTTTAATAATAAAAATTGCCTAAAAGAATATTTGATATCATTTTAAAAATATTTTGTATTCTCACATATACATATATATATAATAAAACAGAATGTCTATGCGCTTACAAATCTTACAACTAAAAAATATTTTTTTTTTTAGAAAAAAGAATTCTTGAGAATATTGAAATTATTTTTTTTATTATTGTTTTGCGAGTTGTGTGTGCGCTTCTTCTAGGTTATCAAGGTAACATGGTAAAGCTCGGAAAAGTCTAATTTTGCTTAGACATGCAAATGAAAAATAATTGCTCTCGACTAATTGTTTTCTCTTGTAAATCCGTGATGCTAGATCTAAGATCTTACAGAGAAAAATCCTTATGCAAGCTGACATTCTGTGAAAGAAAAATGTTCATAATGTTTATATATATATCTGATAATATCATGATATCCTAAATATCTAATCTTTACCAATCGAGAAGAAGGCGTAATAGTATTTAAAATACTTTAAAAATACATTATACGAAGCAATTTTTAAAGCTATTTATTAATTATATATATACATAGTTAATACATAAAAAAAAGATATTAGGAATTAATATTTTTTCTTCCAGTTGCTTTTAAATTAAATATCTTGTTTAAAAAAAGCATATAATAAATTATTTCTTATTTTGAAGAGGTTAATTGCTTTTTCTTTTTTCACAATAGTGTCTTATATTTCTAGTTTCACATTTTGCACGCATAGAATTCAACGTACAATTATCTATTTATTCTTATATGTATATAAAGAAGACTTGTATGAGCTTTCTTTATGCAAAAATTAATAATTGTTTATGTATGATCAACATATATTACAGTAATACTAATGTAATATATTAAAAATTAGTATCATGATTATTAACAAATGAATTATTAAGAACGGAGATTATTGATATTTCTTTTACATTATTATTTCTATGTGATCAAGAAATATTCTAAGAAAAAAACAAGTTTCTCTGGAAAACAATCCAAGTTAAAAAATATTCTGTATGAGGGTTTTTTTGTTTATAACGCGTAATCATATTTTTTTCACCAGCGAATCACAGACATTTCTGAAAGTATTTTGTTACAGTAAACATTTATTTATTAACAGTATTATTTGCTGCGATAAAATATAACTTGTACTTTTGTAAAGGCCAATTTTTTTTAACTTTCTACACTTAAACAGTTCTATTTGGCTAGTTTTTATACTGTAAAAATGTGGATTTGTCATTTAGAAGTTGTGTGTGTGTACATAAATAAAATTTGTTCTGAAAAAGATGTAGAAAATATGAAAATTATTATCGTGTTAATAAATTATTTTATTAATAATATTAAAGTTATTGCGCTTTGTTTGTTTTTTTATTTGTAGTTTAGTACATTAATTGTGAGAAATTATGTTTCGACATCTTCTGAAATACTCATAAATATTTTAGAATAAAATTTTCAAGTAGTCATACATTTGTGATATTATTTTCTGTTTTATTAAGTTTTATTTATGTTGACTAAATTAAAAATTTGAAAAACTATGATTTGTACCTATATATATATATATATGTGTGTGTGTGTGTGTGTATATATACATATATGTTTTATACGTATGTATATACATACATATATATATATATATATATAGCCAATAGCTACGTTCAGCAGAATAAGATGCCTTGTAGCAGTCAAACGTGATTGGCTCTTACTTTTAGAACCGACTAATCAACGTCGAGTATTAACTCATCAATTGTTTGGTTGAACGTGGCCAATAGGTTTCGTGTTTCGTTCGAATGATTCTTTATTGATGTCCAAAAGTCCAAATACTCCGAATGTACCTAGTATGTACCTAGCCTAGCATCGCGCTCCTTCTGTCATCTCCACAGACGCATAACCGCATTTTTTTCTTAGAGAGTATCTTTCGCGAATTGCACATGTGACTGGACGCATAAGAACAAACACAAACGAATTCCAGCAACATTTTTCAATATCAGTGTTATTAGCGTTTGGTGACATTAATATGTCCGCTCTTCAAAAGTCAATTTTGAAATCCAGATTACCACCGTCAACTGTAAACTTCCCCGCGTTGAATTCCAGGTTTTTATAATTTTTTATGAAATTTAGAAGTTATGTGATCTTCAGTTATATTAATTCAATATTTTTTTAAGACTTAATAAATCGAGAGGATTCCAGCGAAAAAGAGATTACGATCCAGTGCAGTGGAATCTATATTTTGATTATACAAAAGATGTAATTGTTGGAAAAAATACTTTTCACGTTTATATCAAAGGCACTGAAGGACCATTGTTAGTTTTATTACATGGTGGTGGTTACAGTGGGCTCACATGGGCAGAACTTACAGTAAGTGTCATGTACAAATATTATGTGCTAAAAAAAAAAATAATTGATATTAAATTATACATTTTATTAATTTTTAGAAGTCAATCATGACTATGATTTTATGTAGAGTGATGGCTATTGATCTTAGAGGTCATGGAGATACTCATACTATAGATGACGATGATTTATCTGCAGATACTTTAGCATCGTGAGTAAAATATATTATATATTTAAACATATTATATATTAACTGTTTTTTTATTGTTTTACTTACAATCACGTTTTCATATCAATATATTTTGTTGTGACAAGTGACTATACACATATGTGTATAGTCTCAAACAGGAAAGAAATAAATGTAACTAAAACTTATTAAAAATTATAGAACTTTATAAATAATATCTCTAAAAATCTTATTTTGTGTCTAGGGATGTTGAGGCAATTATAGGTGCAGCAGTTGAGCATAATACTCCAATAATTCTCTTTGGTCACAGCATGGGTGGCGCAGTAGCTGTAAGAGCAGCTTCACTAATTCCAAATTTATGTGGCTTAGGTGTTATAGATGTTGTTGAAGGCACAGCAATGGATGCATTGGCATCCATGCAAAGTTTTTTGAGATCTAGACCGTCCGGTTTTAGCACCATATCTCAAGCTGTAGAATGGTGGTTAGTATTTAGATTACACTTTTATTAAACTGCGAATTAAGTAGAGATTTGTTAGTTGATTATTTTTCACAGCGTTCGTAGTGGACAAATTCGTAATATACAATCCGCAAAAGTCTCGGTTCCTGGGCAGATAAAGAAGTTAGTGAGTTCTCAAGAATAGATTTAAATTTTTATATTAATATTTATGTTCATTCATTGAGTTATATGTGAAAATTTGTGTCATTTCAGCATTGAAACTAGCAAATTAGCAACTCATGATATTGATTCTCAATATAATACATGTGAGTCTAATCCAGCACCTGTTATATCACGAGATGATGTTATTCAAGAAGAAGAATCTCTCAGCATGCCACCGCCCCCATCTGCATCATCCGCTGCCTCTACTAATAGAAAGTATGTTTGGAGAATAGATTTGGCAAAAACGGAACAGCATTGGTTCGGCTGGTTTAAGGGATTGTCGACAGCATTCCTAAATGTATCGGTCCCAAAAATGTTGTTGTTAGCTGGAGTCGACAGACTAGATCGCGAACTTACCGTAGGACAAATGCAAGGTAACACTGCGTACTATGATGCAAATCACGAAGCATCTAGCACATTATAAATTTTTGTTTAAATGAAAATAGGTAAATTTCAAATGCAAGTATTACCCGCTTGCGGACATGCCGTTCACGAAGATGTCCCGGATAAAGTAGCAGAAGCTATTGCTACGTTTATGGTCAGACATAAGTTTGCGGAACCAGCATCAGATTTTCCTCGGTATGTTAAAAACATACGTGTGATATTTTTATATTTTAAATTTAATTGATATTTATATACTTGCAATTTTTTGGAAATTTTGAAACTATACATGTAGTATGTAATGTTCTGATTTCAGGACTTTTCCAGCTTGTTAAACAAAAGTAAAAACTACTTTTAATGTTGTAAACTTATGGAATATAATATAAAGGACCTTTTAAGTTTAGTAATATAATTATTTATTTCTCCAGTTATAATTACATTAAATATAGAACCATGTCATATATGTGTAAATAAAGACATTTATCTCGACAAGGAAAATTAATGTCTTTGTATACATGCACATTTTTTCATTGAAGAATATTAGACTTTGATATGTTTATAAAGTTATCAGTATAATTTATTACGAAAACACAATATCAAAAGTATTTATATTATTTTTGCAGTTTCTTTTCTTACATTTCTCATTTGTAGTAAACTATAATTTATTGTATACAGCCAAACCTCAACAATTGCGATTTTCTGTTTTAATAATTATTTATCTTCCTTTTCCACCTCCTGTCGCGTACATCAAAGTTCACTCACTAATCATGAGTTCATTCGTGCGCGCGCGTGTTGCTATTTAATATTACCAAGAAAGTTCGACTATACATATAATTCATAAAAATATAGAATGTTATTTCTTACGAGAAAAGTTCTACATGGTGTATTTTACGAAAAACCTTTTTTACGTCTTTTAGTCTTTCTTTTATATATCTTTTATATGTCTAAAAAATATATAAATACAAACATATTTTTTACTACAACTTGTCATAGCAAAATTAATTGTCATAGCAAACTGTTACATTAATTAAAACTTAAAATAAAAAAATAAAAAATATCATAGATGTATAAATTTTCAAATGCTTGCCGAAGTAACATATTTGGTGGTTACAATAATATGGAATTTCTTTTATATAATGCAATAAACCGATTAAAAAACCGTATAAAAGTCTTATAAAAGTTGCTTCCACACGAAACAAAAATAATACTGACAGTTACCAGTTAGAGAACTCTATTCTAGAAAAATATCTTAATTATATTTAACATGCATGCAACATCACAAGATATTAAATTTTGTTATATCTCTGAAATACATGTAAAAATGATCTAAAGCTAAATATCACCAGTTAAATTTTTGACGACAACACAGGGTCCTGCACGGCCAGCTTTAAGAGGCGCAACCTTTAAACATTTTTTAAACATTTTCGTGTAAATGTTTTATTTAAAATTTTTTAAATTACGAGACAAATATTATAATTTTTTTATTAACACTTACGGGTTCCCACTCGTTGAGATGTGGATCGTAAGCTTCTACTAGCGTGAGATATTGCTGACCGTCGTATCCTCCAACAGCCATAAGTCGATCGCCTAGCACGCACACACCAACAGCATCTCGGGGTACGCTCATTGGTGCAACCATGGTCCAAGTATCGGTTTTATAATCATATCTATACATTATGTTACATTATATAGTTTTATATAGTTTTTCATCACACACACACACACACACATTTAATTCTTATTATCGCACTAATATACGATATCATAGCAGCTTTACCTTTCTACACAATCAAATCTACTAGCATTAGGATTAGTGGCCGGTGCGTCATGACCACCAACTGCATACAAGCATCCATTTACCACTCCTACGCCTACACCCCCTCGTTTTTTTGACATTGGTGCGCATGGAGTCCACTTATTAGTGTGCGGATCATAGCATTCCACGGTATTTAAGCAGGAACTGATATCTCTTCCTCCTACGGCATATAATCTAAAATATCACACAAACGATTACGCGTTAAAATGACCGTGAAAACTTTAAGTGAGTTTGAAAAATTGTCAAACAGCTTACTTATCATTTAACACAGCCACACCAACCGTAGATCTTGGTATGGACATGTTACATATCGAACTCCACTGGCGCGTTGCTGGATCCCATCTTTCTACCGTATCAAGGAAACTCCAGCCATCGTGACCACCAACGGCATACAAAGGTCCCCCTAAGACTGCTACTCCTATAATTTTTTAAAAATATTTGCCATATTATTATTTATGAATAAACAAAATACATTATGTGTTATGTTAAAACTTGACAAATCTTTCTATATTAATAATACATGTACCTAATCCGTGACGGTGGACATTCATAGGTGGCAGAGAACTCCAAGTAAGAGTAGAAAAATCGAAGCATTCTACCGTGTTCAGCGTTTTCAAACCGTCTCTACCACCTGCGACGATTAATTTCTTATCAACTATTACAGCGCCAAATTGCAGTCTTCTTGCACTCATAGTAGCTAGAGATCTCCAAGCGTTATCGCGCAATGAAAATGCATCTATAGACGTTGCACCTAAATAGTTTACCAATAGTTATTTAAATAAATTAAAATAACATGAATAAGTTGTTATTACATTTTTTTTTTTTTAATTATATATATAAATTAGTTACCTTTATTAATGTCCATCCCTCCAACAGCTAATAACGTACCCACAGTAGCTTTCCTGGGTTTTGTTCTACCTGATTGAAGCAATGGTCTTCGTTCAGGCAACAAATGATATTTCAATGCTTCCATTACTAATTCTTGCGCTATCCTTTGGTCTTTGAACATTTCGTTGCTCTCAATATTGTCAGCTATAAACTATTTTTATGTATCAGTCGATAGAAGTTTGTTTTTATATATATAGACTTATTAGTAGTTATTAGTTCAATATATTATTAGGTAGATTGGTATATATTTAAAAAATCTTTTTTTTTAAATCTACAAAAACTATTCAAATGAAAGAACTAGTGAAGTGTATACTCACCGCAGGTGATAGTAATGGCAATTTGACTAAACTTAATAATTTGCTAGCATCTTTACTCCTATTTTCTTGATCATGATCCAACCAAGTCATAAGAGCCTAAAAACAGTAGTACTATTTTCAAGTGTTTTTATTTCTAATATTATTGAAATTTTCAAACAAATGAATTTTACATGGAAAATAGTTTCTTCTGAAGGTACATTGAGATCTTCAGATTCTAGTAGTTTGGCAACTTCGTTGGCAGACAAAAGTAAGAATTCTTGATTTTTTGTAACTTCCATGAAATGTTTCGTTGTATATGCGTGTGCATGTTCAAATAATTCTGTGCAACTTAGTGTATCGGCAAACATTCGTATACCCAGGCAATTACTTGGATGAAGTTGCTTGATGAGAAACTGACAACATGCTTTGATAACTGGGTTCAACTGTAATAGACAAGCTGTTGCAAGAAGAGTCTCTACACTATCTTCTTGTAATTCTATACTACCTGTACAAAGAAAAAATATAATATTGTGTGTATTGTAATATTGTGTTTTAAATCAAAAGATATTTTTCCTTCAAAGAAGTTACCAGTGTAACAATAAAGGACCAAAGCCCACAATGCATCTCCATCCACATCCATTAATTCTATTTCATTTTGTGCTGACTCTCGTAGAGAACTTGTGAACATGGCAGCAAAATATTCAGAACCAGCACTGAGTACTAATCGATGAGCTGGGACACGTCTACTTCCTACAAAAAGAAATGATAAAAATATCTTATTAATAAATGTCGAAAGAATATTTTTAACATTTTTCATAACATTTTATAAACGGTAATTAATAATCTTTATTTGGCTCTGAAGACATAAATTAACCATCATCCTTTGTTTTATCGTCCTAGATCGATTGATAGTTACATATTTCAGATATAGCACGCGCTAGTTTATTAAAGCGTCTAGTCTGCTCACCGGCTATCAACGTGACGTCTGTTAGCTGCTGCTTGTGAAAGTAGCTCTCCATAACTCGCAGGCTGCTTTCCGCGTGTTTTGGCGAGATAGACACACAGGACATCATGCTAGAGATGCTGTGCTCACTGGCGTCCTTGTCAAGACCCAACGAGAAGTCCTGCTGTTGTTGCTCGTCTTTGTTTACGATTTTCGCGGGAGAACTTCCCGCTACTTTCAATGACATGTTCATCCACTTTTTGTTCGTTAAGGCAACGGCGAGATTGATTTAGCCAATGATGAAGAATGACACTGATTCTCAAAAAATGCGTTGAAGTGTCGATGTAAACATGAATCGATGAATTAATAGATCGTTTTAGTCACGGTCAACGACCATCGCTACGGTAAACCCAGGTAAACCCGTCCACGGGTCAGTGCACTCTGCGCATTCGACATTGACTGCCAGCTCTGTGTACTGCAACGTCGCCGATGCACGCAAGTCATTACACAAGTCACAAAGAGAATGAACAAAGAACAGACAGAGCGCGTGCATACAGTAGTCAATGTGTTAGTAGCAAAAGCGCACCAACAAAGTTCTACAAAATGTATCCGCGTTGACTCGCTCTTTCCTTATCATTTTAACACCTTTCTTTTTTGTCCTTTCTTTTCTCTCTCTTTTTTATACTTTGTGTATTAACTTATTGATAGTTTGCATTGAAATCAAGTGTATTAAACACGAAGTCTGTTTGTCTATTGAATGTTAACAAGTGCACAGCTTACACATAAATGTTTTAGGTGTTTTAAAGCAAATTTATTGATTTAAAAAATTTATATATGTATATATATATATGGAAAAAAGAGAAGTAATTCGTTATGCAGCTCGCTCTCTTTATAGGTACATATTAAAAGATGCAATTTTATTGCTCAAGGATATTAATTAAACTGAAAAAATCGACTCAGAATTAATCATTATTTCAAAGAACAAAAAAGATTATGTATAAAGTTTCTCTTTTTGGCATTGAAAAAATACACATCCAAACCGGTTCTCGTTTATGATTTCTTGCAATTTCTCATACCTTTTTTTAGAGTTTATAGTTGCATTGTATTTGCAAAAGATTTTAAGCTTGAAAACACTACTCAAAAAAGATTGAATATATTAAGGTGTTATTAACAAAAACAATTTTAACATAATTATAAAATATTTTTTTATTTATTTTCTATATTTTAAAAAACGCACTACATATTCTATAAAAATAAAAAACAATACTTTATATTTACAAAAAAAAAGATTAAAATATATTAATACACGGTAGAGAATAAATCGTATTTCATTTAAAAAAAACAAACGTTTTATTGTATTTCAATGTAAATAAATAAATAAATAAATATATATATATATATATATATATATATATATATATATATTTTTTTGGATAACATTATTTTTATGTGCATATTTGTCACATACGGTTCGTCTGCAAACGCAAATACAAGTTTTAATGTAAGAGAAACATGCAAGAAAATTAGAACTAATATATGCAATATACTATTATAAATTATTCATACGCTTTGATATTGCTGCGAGAACAATTTGATGTACAAGAAACTTATATCTATAACCAAATTTAAATATATATATATAATTTATTAACTTTTATGCTATTTTCTTTTCTATCTTTTTTTAAAACTTTGGCATGTAAAACTACATTGTTATACGGGAATATTAAGCTGATATTATGTTCTATATATGTATAATTAAATAACTTTACTACTTCTTATATAATATTACTTTCTTAATAGTTGATATTGTCTATATGTATATTATACGCAAAAGCAATACTGTTTTACTATTTACTATGCAAAAATTTGTTACAATTGTTTCACAATGTTAATGTATTTACAAAGTACAATAAATATACAATGTAGAGACACAGATATATATTAAACACATTGTAACACAAAATACTGTACATAAATCTTCAACATGTAATCAAACAGTTTTATTTGACGAGACGCTTTGCGTCCTGCTTTCAACAGCTTAAAGATTCCATTGAACGGAAATTCGTTTTTTGTTAAGATCATCTATCAATAGTAAGCTTGATAACTTCATGTAACTGATATGTTAAAAATTAGTGTGTCATTAAGAGGCATTTAATAAAAAAATCACAGTTGTAAAGCTGCGCTTTTCTTGTTTGTTCGGTAACACGTTTAAAATAAAAATAAAAAAATAACTTATACACATATTATAATATTTAACATTTGCTTATCTGAAATATTATAGTTGAGCTATATTATACATACTCATATATGGCAGTAAAAAGACCATAATTTTGGTTATCGCATGAATATTTCGCGATTATTTTATACAAACGCAATGTTTGCTCTATCATGTGCTTACTATTAAATTACATTATATAAAGACATAACTTCTCTCTCTTTCTCATTTCAGATTGAGAAAGACAAGAAATTATAAATGAAAATTGCTAGACCAAAGATGTTGATGCAACGGATCTATTGTCATACAGAGTATCCATGGCACCATAATAACTACATGGGTTTTTTGTTAGCATACTATGCGCAGATATTGCCGCGTGCCTCTTCAGATTTGATCGAGGAATCATTCGATGCCGTAAATGATCCGTAAAAGGGCCTTTTTCGACAACAGAAGCAGAATCGCTCGAGCAACTCGGTCAGATCACTCTTCTCGCATTCGTCTCTGAAAATACCGCTTGACGCTTCATCCTTGCACGGCGCTATAAATGTTTGCAGCTCGTTCTTTGGAAAGCCCTCGCGATAGTAAATCTTGATCGTATCGTACGCGTCCATTATCACAGAAATGAACAAACTTAAAACGACGTAAATATATAATGAAATGAACGAATATAAATAGATCCTAGAATACCACCATAGCACCACTGATTTGGAAGATGTAATAGAGAATGTAGCAAACATGTCATCACCGTTAATCAACGCGAACAGACATTCCGAGGTAGTCGCAAGCGAACGAAACTTCATATTGTACGGACCGAGCACCAGCCAACCGCAAAATGTGAAACCGGCGTAAATAAGTATTGCGCATATTAGAAATCTCGCTACTTTCGGCGTAGCTTTCTTCAAAGTTAATATGACGACATTGTATGTCTTGAAGAAACCAAGATAGCGCAAGACGCCGAACCATACGAGTAGATTACCGGTGCCGAGAAATATACTGCAGATGTTCCAATGATCACTGTTGAAGTGTTTCCGCTCAATTTGTTCCTTTATCACACTGCCAATAATGATCAGAATGTCGTTGATGATGATCATGATATACCAGAGGTTCAAAAACTCTAATCGACACTCTAGATTTAACGTCGTACCGTACGTCTTTCTGAAAAAATTTATTGTTTCGAATTTGAGCAATTGCGCCCTATATATCGCTCGCGAACATAACACGAGAGAAATTGTGCAAATCAGTATAACGAGCAAATTCAACAGAGTTCGCAACGCTGATTCGATGCGGTTGTCCGTGATGTAGCGGGTGTCACCCTTGCATTGTAACTTCCTGGCTTCAGCGTCTAATGAGAGCAACATCTGTCCATCAAAGTCGCGATTATCAAAATCGATTTTGACGTTGAAGCGGTAGCAATCGGGTGGCGTCATCGGTCCAGCTGCTTTTAGGTTTACTGTCTTTAGAGAAAATTTCAGATAAGCACGTACTAGCGCGGAGAAGTTAACATTGATATTTCTGTTTTCTAGAAGCTTATGCGATGACTTAAACGCCTCGAAGGTTTCAAGAGTAATGTTCATGCACGTTTTCACAATCTCACTGTCGAACACATAGCTCTCGTTGAAGCCAAATATTATGCCTTGTTTATATTCGTAAAGACACAGAGTCACGGGTCCGACCGAATTGTCTTCAGCGATATAAGAGTATGAACCAACAGCGTCGTTAACATTGTAGTAGCCATGCAAAGCATAATCAATGGCATCAAAGAAATCGCTTCGTTTGTAAATGGCCAATGGTCCTGTCGCAGGTGGATATGCAGGTACCTGAAAAGCATTATTTATATATAAATAAATAAATATATATATATATACACACACACACACATTACTTGCAAATATATTACATACCTCATGTGTAGCATCCCATCCCATTAAAAATAGATGTGAGAAAGTGATTTGATTGTCCCATGTGTAATTTACATGCATGTAATTATTGTGCGCAAACAAACAAAGCTGTACTGTTACAAGAACAATCTTGAAGACTTGAACGAAGAGCTTATAAGGAAAACGCCGTTTCGCCTGCCATTTTTCGATTGGATTCATAAAAAAAAATCGCAGTTTGCGGCGCATCTTTTCTTCTGCGAATGTCGTAACCGGACAACTCTTGCAATCTGCGGAAGTGGAATGATTTTGCCTATAATGCAAAAGATGCATTTTGTTTAGATCACTAAACACTAAATTAAATTTACTTAGATTACTAATTAATGTTGTACGCAATGTCTTTTAATAGTTGCATTTTTCTTAACATAAATACTGTTCAGAATAACAGAAATAATCGCAGATGAGAAAATTAGTTGTTCACAAATAAAAGAAAAAAGAAGAAATATCATTCCTGCATGCAAAGTTGCACAGTACATTTAATTTGTAATAATAACATTGCAAACTATAATGATGAAGATGCTTAAAAATGATAACTCCTGCTATTTGAATACAGATTATGGATATTCAAAAAGACAAAATGTGATAAATATTTGCCATTGCAAATGCATATATAATTGATCAGCTGTTTTCATTAGTTTTCAACTTTATACGCACTATTGTTAAAAGAAACTGAATATATATATGTATATATAATCTCTTTATTTTATTTTTGAGTAAAACTTTCTTAATAAAATAATAACTAAAAGAATATATGTACTGACTCATTACATGTATATAATTATTTACAATAATATTTCTATTGTTATTTAATTTCTATTTTAATTGTGCACATATCATACCTAATTGCAACTGTTTTAGCACACCTCATTTACATGATTACATACTTTCATATCAAGTGATATGATAACAAAATTTGTTTTAAATTTTTGCCAACAATTATGTGCGCTTTCTCCAAAAAAAAAACATCCGGATAAATAACACACTCTCTTGACTACATACAATCTTCTCATCTCTCCTCTTCCAAGAACATCTCACATCTATCACTATTGCAACATATCACTGGTAGAGTATCAGAGTTGACATATACATAGTCTGCGTATATATATATATATGTTGCATATTACGATATAAAACGTAGTAAAGATTACACATATACAGACTTAAAAGTGACACAAAGAAACACGAGATTGATGATATCCAAACATGCTTGTTTGACTCAATTATCAACCGCTTGTGATAAATGATGAAAGCGCCAATTGGCGAATATAATTACGATAAGCTCGCTTGCAAACCTAGGTTCGTTGGTTTCGACGAGCGACGCGTTTTCATTGGCGATTTCATCGTCGCTGTCGTTATCGCCCTGGCTCCAAGTGCGATTCACTACTGTAGCTCCGAGACTGTTTCCCGCCGTAGTGACGTTTTCGCACGTTGTTCTCTTGTACACGTTCATCCTCTCGAATTCCGAGGTATCAAAAAAAACTGGAAAGTTAACAAAGAGCGAAAGCGTCCTTTGTCCTATCCAGAGTCGACGTCAACAGTCGCTGTCTGATTAACGATGCAACGTCCAGCTGTTTACATGTGAATCCGCGTAGCGAGGCGTGGAACACGAAATGTTACGATAAAACGTCAGAGATATAATGCTTGACGCTGACACGCGTTAACGAGTTATGCGATTAAATACAACGTACGTACATACCTGAGCGTAACGCACAATTAGCAATAAATGGGACAATCGCAGATTATTGGCCATCGCATCCTAAACTACTCAAAGTGACAAACGTCGAACCATGCGAACAACTGACTGAACTCTTTGATCATATAAACATGTACCAATGCCAAGTACATGTCAATATGTACTTTGTTGTGTAATGGAGATTAACAACGCTTCTGTTGTCGAAGTGGCAGAAAATTGAAACATAAAAGTTCCAGATCGCAGCCAATAATCGCGTTTAGCAGAACAATTGCTGAGTTATCTTCTTGTCAACGTTGATTTGTTGGTTCTAAAAGTAAGAGCCAATCATGTTCGATCGCTACAATGCAGTTTGTTCTGCTGAACGCAGCTTAATAGATGTGCCGTATTAGCTGCCATCTTCTCGTAAAGTTATCAAAGTGGCGCTTGCGCGGTTCGTTGCATTAGTACAATAGAAATAATTTTATGCATGATAATTTAGTTTAATTTTATAATACATTGTGTGTAATTCTTGTACTTTTGGAATTTGTAACAAATTATGTCTGTCATTTTTAATCTCATTAAGCACAGCTGTCAAAAATAAAATTGAGAGACAGAAAATTGTGATATGCACAAAAATACATTAAGTATATAGGTATGTATGTATCTCTTTTAAAGAGTACTTTTCAATCAATTTTGATTTAATCTATCTTGCACAATCAGTCTTGTAGATGTGTTGCAATGTAGTGTTTTAGTAATAATTGATTTTAATATAAATAGTAATAGTACGACTTCGGATTGATTTGCAAGAACAGGTTGTGATAAAAAGTTACATCAGTTTTCATTAAAAGTTTTAATTTCGGTTTTTTTTTCGAGTGTATTCAATGATTTATTTTGTTTGTCATCGGAATTTGATTCAACAGCGAAAAGAAATTATAGATATTTCAAATATGACGTTATCAATTCTGATTTTATTCAGTAACGAATATCGAAATTAGAATAAAACAAAACAGTTATATTCTCAGTGTGTAGCTGTCTATTCAACAATATTAATCGCAATACGTACTGACGTTGTTATGTATTACAGGCTTACATAGATAGAAATACAGATATCGCACGATGAGAGGATATCATACAATACGAGAGCAGCCGTATGTCACAACGGAACATCGATCCACCAGTAACCCAGACATGAGATATTCGATTCTTCCCTGATGTATTTCGTAAGTTTTTTTTCATACATTTGTCATCATTACGCTTTTATCTAGAGTCTAGAATATTCGTTTAGTATCCAAATCTCAATTCTCGGATCACATTTAAGTCATAAATCTAGATTGTGTCGCGAGAGTTAAAATAAATCGAGATTACCCAGATTTATACGATAAAATTTGGCGAATCACACGCCAATCGAAATGAAACGTAAAGGCTCTCATGGCAAATAAAGCAAAGTTCTGCCGAGTCTGGAAATAGGCGCACTCTAGAGGAGTCCTTGTTCATGATACGCAGCATCGTCCTCTGAGGAGGACGAGAATCGAATAGCAGAGTAGTTTTAGGAGTGGGGAAGAGAGAAACGGGGTTGCGCGCGTTATCGGTGGCTGCGCGTTGACACGACGCGCGGTTCTTGCTACGCTGGTAGCGCAGCATTATCGCCGCGTTACCCTCGCGACATAGAAGAACGAGCGGAGAGCGACTTGCTGCTGCCGCGCGTCAACATCACTTAATTAGGGAAGAAAGCGCGCAGCAAAGATTCGAACAAATCGAGTGAGTTTTATTTTCGTCGTCACCTCGACAAGCGCCTCCTCGCTTCTTCGGAACCGTTTATTCGAGTGACATCTTCAATAGAAGAGCAATATCATTCTATGCGTGAATTAATCTCGAGCAACAACGTGCTGGTACAAGAGTCTGGTCAGTTCGATTTTTCAACATCGCGCGGAACATCATCAAAAGTGTCTTTACATGCAAATATGTACGAGTGACGAATTACTTTGTTGTTCATCGATCAGCGAGATAACAAAGCCCAAAGAGTGATCTTCCACGTTTAACATATTGCGATTGACTTCGAGATCCTTTAGGTCGTCGACCCTCGGTTTTCCTATTTCTCGTCGTTGTACGCGAGTGTCGCATATCGTTAGTAAAAAAAGTATTCCGTATCGTAATTACGTTTTTAATTTCTCGTGGAAACTTGTGATCAGCTGCGAGTTTTCCATCTCTGGTCTTTCCGTCGGCGTCGCACATCGTCGGATCGTCGATCTATAGTTACTACTCTTCGTCTTCCCTTTCTTTCCTGTCGCATCGCGACACACGGCTACACACATGGGAGACCAAGAGCAACAGGAAATACCAAGCGTGGTGGAACTGAATGTGGGCGGCGTCTTTTACACCACAGCCTTGACTACGTTAACTCGCGAGAGTGAATCGCACCTGGCAGCACTCTTCACGGGCAAATCCGCCGTGGAAAAGGATGCCAAAGGGAAATACTTCCTGGATCGTGACGGCGTGCTCTTCCGCTACGTACTGGACTTCCTGCGCAACCAGGCGCTGGTATTACCGGAAGGCTTTCGCGAACGCGAGAGGCTGAAGCAGGAAGCTAATTTCTACGGTCTGCCCGGTTTAGAAAAGGCGATTTTAGAAAACGTCGAATCCAACGGACAGACTGGCGGCACCGTCGGCAAACGCACGCCGGGATATATCACCATCGGTTATCGTGGCAGTTTTGCTTTCGGTCGCGAGGGCCTGGCCGACGTCAAGTTTCGCAAACTCTCGAGAATTCTCGTATGCGGCCGCGTAGGACTCTGTCGAGACGTTTTCGGTGAGACGTTGAACGAAAGCCGCGATCCCGATCACGGCATGTCCGATCGCTACACGTCACGCTTCTTCCTCAAACATAGCATCATCGAACAGGCCTTCGATATGCTGCAGGAACAAGGCTTCAGATTAGCAGGTAGCTGCGGCTCCGGCACTGCCGGCGGCAATTCCGAACAACTGAAACCTGGCGTCGATTTGGAGGAAAATCGCTGGAACCATTATAACGAGTTCGTTTTCGTGCGCGATTAGAGAGCAGCAGGCAGCGTGATATCCGCGAATAAAAAAAACAAAAAAAGCAGTACTTTGAGTTGACTTAATCCTCGTCTTCTTTCGCGGCTGCTGCAATTAATGTCTTGCACATTTCATATAAATGCCGTGCGATTGATAACAGCTGCTGTTAGAGAAGACTTGGTTCGAGTGCTCGAAGAGATTAAAGCAAAAACGTTTGTTTGAGAACACGTGTGCGCGTAACGCCGCAATTCTCTTTGATAGTACACATCACAAGTGTAAGAAAGTCGATATGTACGACACTGAGCTTACATACTAGAGGTTTACACGAAAACGTCGGATGTTCGTTTCGCAGTTTCTTGCAGCTAATTTTATCACGCGAGACATTTTCCCGAAGCTGTCATTATCATTTATCATCAATCGACGTTGAAGCGGAAATAGAAATTGGAATGCGTTTTGACGCTCGAGAATACCAATATCGTCTGTCTTCTGAAATATTAATTCTCGAGATTCTGCCAACCTTATCGATTCTTTCATGAGAATAAAGAGAAACGGGTAGAGAGGATAAGAAAGTGACAAAGATAAATTTTTTAGAACAACTGCATTCTGATGAAATCCTTGTCCGAAACAACTGACAGTAGGTACTGATAAGAAGGAATTGAAACTTTGCATTTATTAAAAAAGAACTGTGAACTTAAATTTACTGTAATTATGTTAAACTTCGAAAATGCTCGTAATATGTTATAAAAAATTATGAATCAACATCGAGTTGCAACAGAAGTATTTGTTTATAACAAGAGAGAGAGAGAGGAGAAAGTAGAGGGTTTTATTCAAGTCGTAATTATACATCTTACACGTATAACTAGCTATTCAGTTGTATGTGAGTTTGATCCACAATTGTGCAAATAGAGCTCGAAACTTCTCTGTGAATACGGCGTGTTTAATATCTTTCATAATTGGAACACGCCTAAACAGCAGTGTAAAGTTGCCGTTTCATGCAATAATTCTCAGTCGCTTCTTTCCACTGAGATTGTCGCATGAGAATGAGACGTTTTATTAAAAAGCAGTCTCGCGTAAATCCAACGGATGAAAGACATACCAACGTCAGGCGGTTTTCATTGAACAGCGGGTGCGAGGTAAGACGGTAAATGAAACACGCAAAGCGAATCTAAGATGAAGAGCGCTGGAGGTGACGTTGAAGTATCTGCAAACGAACGCGACTCAGGCTACTTAAAAAAAGCAACAGTGTCAGATATGTCAGTGATAAATGTCGCCAGGAGCGACGAGCGAGAAAATGTAAGGAAACAACACGCGAGATGCAAACTTAACAGCTAGTGGGAATATCAGGTTTTTTTTTAGAAGATCGAACGTTTGCGTATTTTTTTCATTTGCATCTGACGTGGCAGAAAATTAAAGACGATAGGAAATTTTGATTATTGTTCGATGATGAGATCATCGATTCAAAGAAAGTGTCCGGTGCTGGTTTTGCCGAATAATATATATTAGCCGGTGTTATTGGTAAATTTGGTCGGCCGAAATAATCACTACTGAATCAATGGCTGGATCGAGTGGTTACTATTTAGAAGTTACTGCACGTTAAAATCGGACACTTTCTTTGAGAGGAGAAAGAAAGAAAAACTTATTATTATTTTATTTGCGTGAAAAGAGCGAGCAATAATTTGAGAAACTAACGTCCAATGAATTATCTTTCTGGATGAACTCAACAAACTAATCCCGTTTGTTGTGGGCAGAATAGCTTGTCGAATGCGTGTACTTACAACTCAACATGATGTCTCAAACGCTATTCAAACGACAGAACAACTAGATATGTCTTTCTTCTAATAATTCCTCGTTAGCTTTCAAAAAATTCGAACAAGAGACAACTTTTCTTTCACTTTATAAAAGTATTATTTTCTTTTTTACTAGATAAAACTACAAGATTTAAGGTTTTTTTCTCTTAGAATAGTTTTTTCTCTTTGAAAGTTTACTTATTTGTTATCTCGTACGATTATATTTATATTTAAAGTGGAAAATAGCAGATATATATCCTTCAAAGGCTTCAATTACTATGCGCTCGGAAACACGCAATGAACCGTTTGTTTGCTTATCGCGGGTAATTGCTCACATGCTCAGAATGATGAAAGAATCGAGAAATTTATCGCGATTATAATCTTGTCGCAACAGGTTATCGTGTAACAGACTATGTTTAGCGATTGTTACGAAGAGTGCCGACGGCGCTGAACAGACGTGGCAGCTATCGAGTTTCGCGTTGGTTTCTCGTTATCGTAAAAGTGTACAATGTCAGAGGTTTTCTCAAGAATGGACGAGATAAATAATAAATCTTTGATAGTCATGTTTCCTATATACAAACAACAAGATGACAATCGACGAAATATTCCAGAATTATGATAATGAAAATATAGGATTATATCTTTGCACCTTAAATATTATATATCGTGACAAAATTCATTATATAAAGTGAGAAAATGGGAACAAAAACCCAAAAGCTTGATAATCACTCTTTATATATACATAAATAAATAAATATATATATGCAGTTGTGACACGCATTGCGGTCATTCGAAAACAATTTTCAGGACCATGATATGAATCATACCTGTTATTATCAGTACGTGCTTGTTGCTCGACGAACGGTGTGTCCGCGTTTATAACGGATTGATTTATAATGACATTATATTCGGGTTGTCGTACGAGTTATGTGTGTGTATAACCGAGAGCAGACGCGATAACTCAATGTGTGTTCGCGAGAGAAAATTTAATTTATCTTTATATATATCACTTTACTTCTTTCTCTCTACTATTGATATCGCTAATCGTTTGCAATTGTGCGACAAATTCCCGCGAATGGTGCTAATAGTAGTACACTTGTTATATTCATGCGTAAGTGTGGAAACATTTATTGTCACATAACGCAGTGAAACGGGTGAACGACGTTTTCGATTTTTCCAAGTTTACCTCTTATGACGGAGATCAGTTCTTCACATAATCTGCAACTGACCTAACCACCAATATTAATGGTTGCGCTGGCTGAAAGATGTTCTATTATTAATTAATAATGATTGAGAGACCGGTGGCGTCGTAATCGTTGCGCGATTACTAGTGTAAATCGCCTACTTCCATTTACTCTGTACAAATGAAGACATTCAGATAAATCAAACTTGTAAGATAGTAGAGATGTTGCAAAAAGAAAAGATACTAATGTATAAGGAGGAAGTCTCACGTAAAGTGACTATAAACTTTCATACTTTATGACAGCACAAACGTTCAGTTCTTTTTACACGGTACATATCATTTGTATATGTTTGTACGCATCTTTATTTTTATTAACAAAGCAACAATCCTGTGTGTGTGTATATATATATATATGTGTGTGTGTGTGTGTGTGTGTGAGCGCGCGTGCGTGCGCGCGGATATATGTAATCGTTTTTATCTTCTTCGAATTCCTTGTCTTACGATAAACTCGAACTGTAAAAATGTTAATTTGATGTGAAAACGTTATTTTTGACCTGTGGATATAGTCCACGTAAAATGGGCCCAAAAATCGATATTCATTACAATGTACAAAGTGCATTGTAATTATTCGTTGTCGATATCTCATTTCGAGAATCAGTGTCTCCGCGGTCGGAAAAAATAAAACGACCAATTTTTGATCTCAATTTTGTCAAATAAAGTTTTGAACCGTATTTTCTGATTCACCCATATTGATTTCTAATACTGAAAGTGGGATTTCTAACTGCTAGGGAAGGATATGTAAAACGCGCCACGTTCTTTCTACATGTTGTGTGCGTTGATAAATGTAGTAATGTAGTCATTCTCTTATTTACTTGCACCGAAATCATTTCTTGACGTATTATACAGAGGAACATCGTGATTGACGATATACCGAATAAAATTCGTGATATAGAGGCTCTATTCATAGACTATATAGAGACAGTATTATAACCTGCCTGCGCGCGCGAAAGAAAGCGAATAGTGAACGAACGAGTTTGAACCACCTTGAATTCCATCAAACGTTAAATAAAGAATTCAAATTTTATTGAAATTTAATAACGTGTTTAAAAGTTTGCTTTGTTTATTGTAATCTTTTATTTGAAATAAGATATCTATTTTTTATTGTAGTCAATAAAATTCAAACTTTTTTGTAAGTTTTTTATAGCTGGATTGAATTTTCACAACAATTTTTTCTAATCAAAATAAGCTTTTCATAAGCTTCGCAAAACTTTTTTTTGTTTTAAAACAAAGTCTCCGTAAATATCACTTCCGAAGTTTAGAATTTTATGTTCCCACCCGAAAGTTTGTTTGTAAGCTATAATAAGAACATAGAAGAAAGTAGGAGAGCAAATAATATATTTAGATCGGATCATTTTTCAAGTCATATTTCTTATACTAAGACATACTCATGTAACGATGGAATATAAGATTGGTTTGCATAATATTTCAGTTTATTACTACTTGTATATATCTCTTAATTGGATAGAACTTTGTTTTAAATATGTTGCGTGTAGTAATTCAACATTCTTCGAAAAATGTTCCGACCAGAAACTGCAACATATAGAACGTTTGATTCTCATATTCGAAATTCGGAAACTGTTGATTGAAAACAATTCAACGAGTAGAATCAGAGCAGTGTTTAGGTATAGCGTGTAAGACTGTGGCGATATGAAATTATTATACATGTATATACGTTTATCTAAGTGAGAAGAAAAGGAAAGAAATAAAAGGATGAAATGATATGAGAACAAACTCTGATTATGAAGATCTTTGATGAACCCATATTTCCGATCCATGTCTCATGATGTTTGATATTTTCTAAAATCTTCGGCATCTCCGAACTCTGTTACTGCGCGCTTTTTTTTGGATTCCGGCCAAACAAAAGCAAAAATAAAAAATTACACGCGATATGTATATAGTTATTACAACGAGTAAATTACAGCTAAATTTACAAAACTCGGCCAAGATCTATTTTTTCCACACAAACGTCTTTTTCCTCGAGAATATAAACAATTTTATTTTCTCGTTATTTTTCTCTGATGTAATCCGAAATAAATTTCCATTTCTTTTTCCAGAAAATATAAAGGTGCGTACTTACAATCGGTGGTTTTATATATATTGAGACTTTTGTCTGACGCAATGTTTTTTATGAGCTTTATATACTCGACGATATTAGAGATAAAATATGTTGGGCTGCCGTCTAAGAGAAAAATCCTAAACCCGCAATAAAGCATGTATAAGGAAAAATATGGTAGTGGTTTTTCTTTGGGTCTCTCTCTACGACATATTCGGGGCTTATCGAAATCCAACGGACTGTAGCGAACGTTTCTCTTTAAGCTTTCCATTATACGAAGGGACGTAATGATATTACTTCAAGACTGGTTTTTCTATTGTGTATAAACGAAGTTAATAATTTTTTTCTGTTGTCTCACATATCGAGATGTGTAAAGGTGGAAAAATAATATATAAGATAAAAATTTACCAACCTAAAATTAAAACTTAGAACGAAAAGACTAAGGTAATGAAGTTGTCTTCTTGAAGTTGTGCGATAAAGGGATTAAGAGATAATCTGTAGCATCACCAAACGACCTTATATAATTTTCCGACGCGACAGAAACTATGGAAATGTAATTATAGCTTTTACAAAATTAATTGTAAAAAAATTCTGTTTTTCGAGAAAAAATAACCAGAATTTGAACGTTTTGAGTGATTTATTCAGAAAAAAATTAATACAAACACTTCTGACACTCTATCTATACATATATATGTTTAAAAAACGAGTGCTATCTGCAAAGTATATAGAATTATAAAATTTTCATTAATTTCTAAATAGTAGAAACAGAACACTCGAGAAAGATTGTAGTGCAAAGTCAAATTAATTACAGCAAAACGGAATCGTTTCGTTGTCTATATTGGGAAAAGGAAGGAACGATTCTCTTTTGCACGATAGTTCCTCTTTCGAGAAGAAGATTGCGCGTTAACGAACGAAGCGCCGGAAGGTGGATGCAAACTCGATTGCTCGTTTGAATGAACTGTCGCACTTATACAACTGACGCCCAGTTTGTCGGATGTAGCCGGAGCTGCGCCCTTGCATAGAAGAGAGCAATCTGTTGCTGAGTTTTCATCCGTCAGGGAGAGAACGAGAAACAAGAAAATGGAAGAGCGAAAGAAAGAGTAAGCATCATCAACGAGACGTAAGGAAAATCGAGGTCGAGTTTCTTTCCGTCAACGACTCCTCTTGTCGTGTTGTTAAAAATACGGATAGAACAAGGTGTTGTTTATCTTAGCGCTTATCATTCTCTTTGAAGTTTCCGACGACAGAGATAATATGCAAATCTTTAAGAACAAAATTATTTTTCACAAAAGATATTATAATACTACTATTTTGTACATAATACGGACAATATTTCAAAATTGTTTATACATTCTGCATATACTTTATAGTTTTACAAATCTTGAGAACGAAAAATGTCCTATATGTTTTTTTAATGTCTTTACTTTTTCCATAGACTTATAAAATATTTCCGGTTAAAAAAAAATGTAATGTGAACAACATAACTATTTACTTTCTATTTTCTAGTAAAAATATGTTTTTTGTTCAGTATATTGTTTTTGTATAAAGCGAAAAAAGATCAAGGGGAGTCTTCAGTCAGAAAATTTGGTTGAGAGGATGATTCTTTTCACCATGCAATTTTATCCATGTGTTTGGCAGAAAGTATTGATTATTGATTAGGTATTTCCTTTTTTTTCGCAATCTATAAATATTGCATGAGTTCTAAAAGTGTTTATTCTCGTGAAAATATATGAGGAAGCATCTCCATACATAGTCAGTGCAGAAGCTTTAGAATTAATATGCTTCCAAAAATTATTATTGTACGCATAAAAAAACCAGTAGGCAACAAAAATTATTGTGATGACACATATTAATGTTTGTGCAACATTTCGGTTTGAGAGAAAAAACGCATTTTGACATTTTTCCAAACTATATAGTAAAACCATTTCTCAACCTAATCTAATTGGATGTAGCCTAACAAAACTTGTCTATGTGTTTAAAACTGAACCTAAACCCCTTTAGATATATTTTATGTTTTATATTTGTATTTTATGTTTTATATTTGTATTTTATGTATTTATATTTTTATTTTATGTGTAATATTTTTTTGTTTATTATTTATATATTTATATATTTATTTGTTATTTATGTATTATTTTAGTTTGTATATTTCATCTCACATTTATATCAATGACTAATCTTACTAGAAAATAATTCTAAATTTTACATCAAATTAGTTTGTGTATAAAGTTTTTGTGTTTGAATTAAGCGCCGTATATACATAAATGCGCTCATCAAGCGCTAGACGAGCAGAATAAAGTTAGTGTTCAAATAAATAATCTGAAGAGAGCAATGTAACAAGTGTTGCGTAATGATATACGCGTACAGTCAATACGCGAGAGTTGCGGTTCGTTCGTTTTCCTAACTTCTTCCTGTCTCTGAAATTTTCTGCATTTAACGAAAGTAAGAAATTATTCGTGTAACTTTTGTATTATCATTCTCTGTAAAAACTTCACTTGAGTTTTTCTCTCTCATTCTCTCTGAGAATTTTTATTAAGTTTTTATAAAAAAAAAGCAATTCTTGAAATTTTTTTGAACTTACTAAACGTACGAAAATTATTTTCTTTCCATGTTTGATAAATAAAGACATTCCATGACTCTATTAGTTTATTTTGTCATGTCATATTATTGACTGAGCGTATAGCAAATTATGCAGAATGTTTATACAATTAATTCAAATCCAATATAATTGCGGCGATATGCGTCCATTGAATGATAATATATGATTTAGGTTATATACTAATTAACTTGTATTTTGCAAAATCGCCGTACTACGACATATTTGATAACACGATAACAAAAAAGGCGAAATACGTTGCATTATACTGTTTTCAATTTTTAATTGTTTGCAAATAAAGATATGAAATTAATGTATACTGATCATAATAAGTATATCTATGTGTATACTTGTGATTATGTGGTTATATTTGCAATAAATCATACAGTTTTAATAAAAATCGTGAAATATTAAATAGAAACATACAGAAAGTATGTACAAATTCTATAAATATTTTGATACTTCTGATGTTATAATTTAGGAAACATAAATGGTGTTTTACTAAACAAGTATAAACTTTTATATAAAGATACTAGAATACTGTTGCATTATGATATAAAATAGGAATTGTTAGTATTGTTAGTCATATATTTTACTACGTTTACATTTTACATTTTTACTGCGTTAATCGATTACCCAGCTCAGAACCTTCAAATTCAGCTCATGAATTAAAACCGCGATACCGTCGAACCGGTCACAAATGAAAATTTAAAATAAAAAAAAGAATACTATATGCGACTAAAACCAAATACGAGATTGTTGCAAATTAAAAAAAAACATTCGATATATCTCGTTAATTGAATATCTTCTTTTGTACTCCACTTCTGACGGTGCAATTGTCGTGTTTATTGGGTTTATTACACGTCGAAAGTGGTGAATCAAACAAATCGTCCGAATAGCGAATGAAGTTCCGAGCATCCTTAAGTGTATAAAGCCCACTTCTCTGTTATTCATAACTTTGTTAGTTGATTAATACGTCTGAATCTATGTTACTGTGTAAATTCAAAGTTTGTAAACATTTATAAAATGCTAATTTTTTCACAAATCTAAAAAATTTTCAGTTTTATCAAAATAGCGCTCAATATCCCGCAGCATATCGTGTACGTCATATAGTTTTACTAGGTAATGCGACAGTGCAAATCTAGATAAATCCAGTATATTACATTATTTTTCAAAGGTTGTATTCAATCTTTCGGTCGACCATTTATCTCTTTTTCGCTGTTTGTCTGTCTATTGTTCCGGTGCGAACAAAGCGACGATCACGTGGCTCTTCGCGTAAGCCATCGGTTTATTCAAATTTCCAATTGCCGCGCATATTATCATTGCCGTACAAATTTTCCCGATTAACTCGTAATTATCTCCCTCTCGACCTAGGTCTCTGCCGCTTATTCCCAGGCGGCCCTCTCGTTCTTGCATCGATCGAATCGGATAATTATAACACTGCGGCCGGTGCTGCGGTCGAAGGACGACGACGACTAGGAGCGGCGGCCGGAGTGAGAATTTCAATCTCGTGCTCGCCGACGAATTTCGGATGCTCGAGGTGCCAGCAATTTCCCCTGACGACGAATACAATTTCCAGGTAGATACTCGCATTGAATAGCGTTTATAGCGGTTACATGATGTTACCGAAGATCCGCAGGGTCATCTCGCGGCAACTATTAATGAAGCGGGGAAACATTCACTTCTCTATGTATATCAAGTCTTTTTGCTTGTTTTAAAATGTTTATTTATTTCTGCGTATTTTTTTGTCTGTTAATAAATATAAATTGCCTACAAAGAGTTTGCTATGTATGCATGTTCGATAATTTTATTAGTGACATATTGCTCCTAAGATATAAGAATTATTCGTCAAAACATTGATAAGAGAAGTTTTTTTTGCTTCAAATAAGTTTCAAAGTTACTTTAAAGTTTGACAGTCACGAGGCAAACAAATCTGGAAAGTTTGGTCGTGAGGAAAAGAAATTTTCTTCGGTTCTAGATTACGGCGACATTATGTATAGTACCTTACGGGAGCCTCGAAGCTTGAATTACAAAATTCAAGAAAAGTTCCGCATTGAAGAAATTTTTCTTTCGTATACCTTGAATCATTTCATTTGAACGTAATAAGATATGCAATATGATCGCCCCTCTCTTTGTTTTTATTGCAGAAGTAAAAAGAGATCAATGAGAAAAGAATGAGAAAAATCTGTTAAAGTATACTTTAATATGATTTTCTAAGAGAGAACGTATGAGACGTGTTTCTGGTCCCTTAAGAATAATAAAAGTGCTCAGGGTTGTATTTATTTCTTCACGCGGATATACGCTCATTCGCAAATCTTATAGGACTTTTCGACTCACTACAACTCGCTCTATCTGTGGTAATACACACGAGTGGTAATACAGTTGTTATCGGACACCTTGTATACACACACACACACACACACAGTATATATGCAATCTTTACGATACAATAATTGATATTTTAAGGCGGCGTAGCACATATTGAAAATTTTGATTAACTCTATTTTTCCAATGAAAAAATGTAAATCCTTTTGCATTCAAAATGACAAACGCGGAACATTGATTTGCTAGATTATTTGACTGATTTTACCGAAAAGACTGCATTTGTAAGGCAATTCGAAAGAATGAAAAATAGTTCGTACAAATTGTTTCTTGAAATTCACTGCGAAGATAAGTATCGACAGATTATACAACATATGTAACGACCTAGCAATCTCTGAAATCACTCTATTCGAATATCTCTATCCTAAAGGATCGCTCTATTGCTTTATCGCGCGATGCGAGCGTAATGGTATTTTGTATTCGAGAGTCGTTCGATGCGGATTCCGCGGACGTTGACGACGACGTTGCTCTCACGGCGACCGCATTTTCTCGGTAAGTGATCAGGATTGAGTTACGTCGTTGTGGCAGCAATCACAAATAACCACGAACGATCTTGGTGAACTCTAGTAAACACGAAACAATTAAAATCCGCTTGAAACATCTATCTTGGTGACCTTTAGACGTTTCAGAGTATAAAGTTTTTCTACCTCTATATAACTACAGTTGTTGCAGTTACTCTTGCGTCTTTTTTGCAATTAAGTTTCAACTATCAGTAATATTTGTATAGCTGGACATTCGTTTGCTTTTCTTTAGAAAGAAAGTTGTTCATAAAAAGTATTACTGTAATCAAGGTCATTGAATAACTGGCTGTCATTTGACTTCTACAATAAAATAGAAGTGTAAGGATAAGGATGTTTCTTCATTTCTTTTTTGGTATCTTGATCAGATCAGCTATTATCAAGACAAGTTGAGAGAAAAGAAGGTGAAATTAGGATTTATGAAGACAATTCTTGCGTCGATCATGTTCATAGGATCGACAAACTATATCGATAAGGCACATTTGGTCGCGATCTACTGTCGATACAAGCAAGTCATAATCGTATTTTGGATTTGCAGATCTGTCTGGTTCGATGGGTCGAACCAGACTGAATGTTCTCGCAGTTTGATCAATACAAGTAGCGCGCAGGCGTTCTCGGCAAATGGAAACACGAGGCTCTCCCGCTTTCCTGACCATGTCTGATCGAGAACAAGTAGATGACAAAAAATATGAATTCTTGAAGAAAAGGAAAAAGAGAGAAAGACAGAGAAAGCCCATATACTCGCTACTTGCAAACCCATATACTTGTTACTTAAATTAGCCGCTATATTTTAAAAGATATTTCAAGAGAAAGACATTTCACCAATTAAAGAAATGAGTGTTTTCATTCATTGAAAGGAGCAGATCTTTTTTTAATCGTCGGAAATTTCGATAAAAAGTATCTCAGGCCAATTCCTTGCAGAACACTGGAACTCATTATTTTAATATCAGAATGTAATAAAAAAAAAATATATATATATACTCTTTGAGATATCTCTGGAATTAATTCGGAAAAAATAGATGTATATCTTAATATATATATATCTCTCTCTCTCTCAATATATCTGAGAAATAAAGAAACGATGTACATTTTTAAAAAATGTACATCGTACATCGCGGAATACATTTTTCATTCGGGTCAAGTGATATCAGTAGAGAAATTTCCGATCATTTTGGGTTTATGAAGCTTTCTCATCCACCGAGGACTCCACGTTTAATGATTTTGACGGACCGTGAGATATCGAATTACCGATTCGAGATAACGTTTCGTTTTGTCATCCCATGATATTACAATCGTCGCGAGATTTTTTGCTCGACTTTGTCAATGTTGCATTATCTCGCATTTTGCGGAAAGTGACGCAAACGAAATTTTCTCGGTGATATTTTACATAAATTCTTCACCACATTCTTTTCAAAACTTTATATCTATTGCTAAATACATAAGTGTTGCACTTTATTGCTAACATAAGTTTTACACTATATTTCTCAACGTTTATAGTTTTAAAGTTTAGTTCACTAGAAATAAATTCTTCTTTTTTAGTTTCTCTTTTAGTTTCTTATTATAATTTTTAAATATTGTTTTAGTGTACACGTTCTTAACAGAATAATTGACATAAAATTTATGTAACAATTTGTTGTTAATATTACATATTGAAAGAAAACTTCTAGTAAGTCAAAGGACATTTTATGATCGTTATAACTTTATACACACGCATACACATATACAAGAGACATAAATTTTATTATTTTATAAAAGAAATTCTTCTCTATATTTTTCATATATAACTGTCAAGGTGTCAAAGTAACGATCATTTTTCTCTTATCAGAAACAAACGTATTTTGGCTCTGATCAGACCTATATATGGAATTCAATCTTGCGTTATTCACTCTCTCGCGCTGTTGACCCTTTGGGTAATCCTGCGCTCTGGCGAAGCGAAGTTGAAAAGACCAACTTTTCGATCTCGGAATAACAGAAAAAATCAGGATTTTTCCCAGCTCGACCCATCAGTTTATTCGGGTGTCTCTCGATTGCTCTTCGATATTAAAACTCTGATTTTGCTTTGAGCACGAGCACTTTTTTGGGAAACTGCATCGCTCCCGGATATCTATATGTTACACAAGAAAACTGTTTGTACGGTGTTTTACATTTTCCGTGTTGTGTTTATTTATAAAGTTTATTCACATATCGTAGATTGAAAGCTGAATGGTTTTTTCATTTATTCAACTCTGGTTTACTAATTGTTTTTTAATTACAAGCAAATAAGACAAAAATATTTACAATTTAAGTATATCTGTGTATGTATGTTTTAATCAAATTAATTTATTTTACTTTTAAAACTTAATTTATACAGTTAATCGCGTTACATGACAAATGTCGTCGTATCACTCGTAGTTACAGCTAATAAATTTATGGCAAAAAGCGTCTAATTTATCTTTGTGCCGTTATTACAATTAGATACGTTACGCGTCTCGTCGCGTAAAGTTTTCATTCACTTTTCGTCCTTTATTTTTTATGTGCGCATCTAAAAATCTTTAGGATATATAAAAACGATATATAAAAAGATGATAACCTTGAGTTGCGTATGGTATTCTCGACCTTTAAGCCAGCATATCGCTCCAACAAAACAAAATCCAATTTATGATTTTCAATAATGTTTTATATGTATTTTTATATTTTGAAACGAGAGTTTCTTTCGATGTTTTTTCGGAAACATTTTGAATCTGTATATAATATATTATATAATGTAATATCCTTTTTGCGCCTTTTGTCACTTTATCGATTTGTGTTATGCGCCATGAAGAAATATCAGGTCAGAGAATTAATAAAAGGAAAAAAACCTGATATGTACAAGTAATATGATGATATAAAGTTGAAGACAAAAATTCGGAACATACTACGTATTTAAATTGAAGAGTTGGAACTTATAACAAGACAAAATTCAATTTAAGGAAATGAGTTTATTTAACAGATGTTAATGAATTCGCTTGGCTGTTTACTATGTGCAAGTTCGTGCGTGATAAAAATCGTATCCGTTAATCTACGTTTAGTTTTCGTTGATAACGGTTTCAAGTATTGTCTACGAAACAAGAGATAATCTTGATAATACTGCGTGTACGCGGCGAGAAATTAATTAGTAAGTGCAATTTTCATTAAAGTAATCGCGAGCTAAAGTTGTGTGTTAAAAGATAACAAGCTCAGTATCTTTTGTAAATTGTGAAATGAAATTTTCTCGCTTGTACGATCGCGTGTTTTTCATGTTATCAAAAATTAAATCAGATATTTTTTACAATTACACGCGATAAACGTGAATAGAAAATAGTGAAGTAAAATCCTACAAGCAAGTAGTAGTTATAATTATTCCTTTTGTATATAACTTAATCATATATAACTAAACAGATAAGGTATCTTTGTGCTACATTCATGTTTTATGTATAACACACTTTTTGTTAACATATTTTTTGATAAAACTGATAAACATTTTCAAGTGCGCGATGCAAAAAAAAAAAAAAGAGATCTTTTAACTTATCATGTTAAATAATAATCACGAAGCGAATTGTAACACATCGCGTTATTCAATAAATTACAGTTTAACGACATTTATAAGATAATGGATGTAAAAGAAATTATAGCGTGTTTTTTACTCAACAATTTACGAAGCACCGACTGACATTGACTAAAATGGATTATTATTTATAGCAAGAACTATAATTTAGTGAAAATTGAAAGTGATAAACTTTTGTGTAAACATAATTACAAATGTTTATGTTTAAATACAAATATGTTATATAAATGTTTTACTAACCAAGTAATTAAAAACACATTTCTTACTGCCATTTAGATTTAATTTGTTTTCTCAATGTTTGTATGAAAAACTGACCGAAAGAAATAATTCGATATATGAACGATCCGATGGGAACGGGTAGCACGCACTAGTGGAAAAATCAATTTCAATATAATTACAGCAGGAGTGTCTGTGTCTCGCTCGTTTAAACGACACTCGCGCGGATACAACCTGCCTGACGCTGTAAAAAGAACAAACAATCGCGTCGACAATTTAAATGGTCGGAGCAAATACTCAAATTACTGTAAATAAATGTGCGGTGCAATTGATTGTTATACTTCGTTCTCTATGAACAAACAATAACACACAGTCACAATTTCACATGATCTTTTTGCTTAAAAATCATGCGTGCATCATGCGTTCTAAACGGAATGCAAATGTGCGATGTCGCCTTGTGTGTGTGTCGTAGTATTCTTTCGCGTAACGAAAAAAATATGAGACTCTTTAAAAATGAGCATTATGATAATCTACTTTAGTTTATGAGACATTCGCGAACGCAAAATGTATTTTCCAATTATCTTTGGTGTATTTGGAAACTCGTCTGCCTCTTATCTGTCTGCACTAATCGACAAATTTCTGAAAAAGTTTTTATATGCGCAGAAAATAATATTTCACAAAACGAACAATCAAATAGCGAGTTGATCCAAAAAAATCATATATATAATTATATCGATACATAATTAATTAATAAAATGTAATTAATAATAAAATGTAATTAATGACAAAAATTATATATATAATTTTTTTGAGTAAATAATTTTATTTATTGAGACTTTGAAAAAAACTGAATACTCTTAACATTATTACCTATATATAGCACATACAATAAAAAAAACTAAAATATAATTTCGCGGATGAGAGGAAACATAATCTCGCGAAAGTGCTATCATTTGCTTGCTCGATCCATCAAATCCATCTGATAAATTCGGTTTCTCTCTTCTCATCTGCTATTGAATCTTATCGCTCGCAAAAGCTTTGCCCCATCTCTCTCGGTGGACTTTCTTAAGCAACTTTTCTTTTTTATTCTTGGACGTTCGCAAAGTGCACACTGATCCTTCTTTGTGACGTAAAAAGAGGTTTCGAAGTGGCTTCAACAGACTTAGCAGAACATTAAAACAACAACGTAAAGAATTTTTGGCACTATATAGAGAGAAGAATAGCTGAAATTTATATATGAAACCTAAAAACTAGAATATTTTTGTAAACCTTCGATTTTCTCTGCTACTTTTATTGCGCTTTAATAGTTTTTTCTTTATTAGTAGCATTCTTAAAAAGTGGTTGCAAATCTTGATTAAACTCAATATATCTCGTTAATTATGTTATATTACTCATAATTATGTTCTCATAATTATTTACGTTTAATTTTTTCAGAAATATACTTTGAACTTTGAAATTTTGCTATTGAAACATTGTATGAATAATTATATTCAATAGGTATACGTCATCTCTTTCTACTTTCCTCTTTACTTTAACAAAGTTCGGATTACATATCATTCACCATTTATCTGTTCCGGCTTCTGGGAGCGATGTTCGTTACTCGTTTTCTGCTTCTATATAAATTATCCATTTGGTCCGACTATATACCTATACGCATTGCGGATGGACTAGTTTCTTCGGATTATTTGTTAAATTTCTAATTATTACTGCTGACAGTCCTGAAAGACATGTCAAAGCGTGCGAATAAATTTAAGCTTAATTAGCGATTAAGAACAAATTCAGAATGAATAATGATGCCGGGAGTATTGCGAGATCGCTCTCAAATTTCCAATATTCACTTAAAAAGGAAGAAAAAAAAAATTCTGTAGTTCATCCAAAGAGATTTGCAAATTTTGCATCAATGTGCATAATTATACGGAACCGTTCTTATCGGTTTATTGTAAAAAGATGTTCTGCTGCAGACACACTTTTCCAACAGACCGACTCGATAGCGGTATTGTTCCATTACCGCTCTGCACATTATCCTCTTTGTGCCGACTGCCTTGTTCCGCGCGGCTCTTATTTCGTTGCTGTCTCGGACGAGAAACGCGATCGGCCGTCCGGCATAGGAAAACATTTTCCGTTTAGTTGAATTTTCAGAATTTTCGGCAAACACGATTTAACATAGTCTACAAAGAAACGACGTTTTCTTAGTAGGAAGAAATACGGCCCAATAAGTATTTCAGGAAATATCCTTCGCGATATATAGCGGTAGAGAAACGGGCGGAAAACGAATGTGTTTTCGCGCAAGCACACCGCGAGCGAATGTATTCGCGAAATAATGCACGAAACAGTCTTCTTTACATTTTACATCGCTAAACGTGACGCTAGGAAAGGCGAGTTCCGCCTTTCTCACATGGTTCGGAAAGGTTGATAAATAACGGCTTAATGGAAGTTGTCGCAAAACACGATGCAGCTATTTTAAGTTTATATACGTGTGTGTGTGTACACACATACACACACACACATATATATATATATATATATATATATAGAATGAGGAATGAGACACGATCGAAACACGAAAGGGCTAAGAACAGAAGTAGCAACATAATGTTATACAAGATACTAGACAGAATTATAATCTCTCGACGTAATGTAAATCGATTAAAAACTGCGTTGTGTAAAATGTAATCCAGTAGAGTTATTTTATCTCAAGAAAAACGCTTAGAAAATGTTTATCTTTTATTTGAAATATCGTTGATACGTCGACATATTTGTTAAAAAAAACTATATCTTGCATCTGCTTTATTGTACCGATTCTATTTTTGTTAGAAATGGCAATTTATCAAAGCTTTTTCCGCGATAACTTAGGGTGGCATATGATATTTTAGGGACGTTTTATTAGGATATAAATTTTTGTTACACCAGTGCTTCTCTATAGTGTTTCTCTGTGTCATATTAGAAAAAATTCTTTGAAGCAAGTTTATATATATGTAAATTTGTATAACGTCTATAATTTTGCATGATTATAAATATAGTTGCAAAATATAAAAGATGTTTAACAATTATATTGTAAGTATATAAATGGCATAATAAATTAAATAAAAAACCTGACATTTGATGCTTTCGTGGTGTGTTGTATTAACATAGAAGGATGTTTTTCGGTTTGAACCGCGTTATCAGATTGCTCTTTAAA